>JASAMX010005968.1:0-17500 GCA_030248175.1 Microlaimidae sp. YZB2_3
CACACACACAATGCAATCACTCGACCAATAATCGAGTATGCCAGCACAGTCTGGGGCCCCACAACACACTCAAACACACAAATTAACAAACTGCAAACAATACAAAACACTGCTCTCAGGGTCGCAACAGGGCACACCACAGACACAAACACACACACACATACAAACAGAGGCAAAAGTCCTCCCAATAGCAACTCACATTCAACTCCATGCAAAACAAGCAAAATTGGCAGCCCTGTACACAAACAATCCACTCTACCACTTAACACAACAACTTCCACCCAGCAGGCTCAAAAACCAAACAATATTTCACAAATTACAAAAAAGCATACTGGCAAGCTTTCACCCCATATTTAGTAGCCAACATTCAAACACTCCCACCCACTACAAACATACATCAAGCAAACAAAGCAGTTACAAAACTCATCATTCAAGCAGACAAAGCACATATTCCCAAATGTCACATAAAGCACACAAACAGAACAGGACACTATCACAACATATCATATAACTTACACAACAACGCAACGCACTCAGACAAGCAGACTCCAAACATCCAAACATACAACAACTAAACAAACAAATACAAAAACAAATAGCAGAACATAAAGCAAACATCTGGCAGCAACACATCACAAAACACTTTACCCACAAACACAACTCTTACAAACTATACAACACAATAGCACAACTCAACAACAAAACAACACACACACACACACACACACACACACACACACACACACACACACACACACACAAACATCTAGACACACCACTACTACACACAAACACACATTTTCACACACAGACACTCAAACACACACATCACACACACACACAACACAAACACACACACACACATACAACACAGACATACACAAACATCGACACACATACACACAAACATACATCTCACTATACACACACACACACACACACACACACACACACACACACACACACACACAAACATAGACACAGGGAAACACACACATCACACACATCACACACACACACACACACACACAGTCACACAAACACCCATCACACACATATCACACACTAAAGCTGGCGCGCTCAACTCACACACACACAAACACACACACATACACACAAACATACACAGGTACATATACTACACATACACACACACATACATGCACATACACACTACACACACATACAGCAGGTTTCAACAAACCAAAACCACCACACCGCGCACATGTCTAGCTCTGGACATCCAAACATCACACCCAATCACACACACACACACAAACACACAAACACACACACACAACACAAATACACACACATACACACACACATCAACGCACAAACACACACATACAACACCCACACACTCCACACATGCATACACACACATGCCCATAGCTCCTTCCATCACCCACTACACACACTCACATGCACACACACACACACACACACACACACATACACACACACACACACACACACACACACACACACACACACACACACACACGCACACACACACACACACACACACACACACACATACACACACACATACACACACACACACACACACACACACAGAAACACACACACACACACACACATACACACACACACACACACACACACACACACACACACACACACACACACACACACACACACATCACACACACACACACACACACACACACACGCACACACACACACACACACACACACACACACACACACACACACACACACACACACACACACACACACACACACACACACACACACACACACACACACACACACACACACACACACACACACACACACACACACACACACACACACACACACACACACACACACACGCATACGCATACACATGACATACAAATAATACACATACACATATACACACACATACACATACACAGAAACACACATACACACACACACACACACACACACACACACACACACACACACACACACACACACACACACACACACACACACACACACACACACACACACACACACACACACACACACACACACACACACACACACACACACACACACACACACACACACACACACACACACACACACACACACACACACACACACACACACACACACACACACGGCAAACTCTGATTTACTCGACAAATTTCACTCGATAAGCTGTTTTTTCACTTGATACGCTGTTTTTTCGGTTATGCTTAGGCTTAGGAAGCAAAACCGAAAAAACAGCTTATGGAGTGAAACTTATCGAGTGAAACTTATCGAGTGAATCAGAGTTTGCCCACACACACATATTAGGGTAACTGACTTAATTTCGGCCACGCCTTAATTTCGGCCACCAATTTAGGATGTTAGAAAATTGGCCTATTTTTAAAACACAACAGAACTAGCACAAAAGTAACTGGAATAATGTTGAATAAACTGTTTTTGCAAAAGTTTTTTATTTTTATTATTCTACATTATCAACATTTTCATACAAAAAGTGAATTTTTTATGATTTTTTTAATTTTTGCTTTGTGTTTAAACTGCATCAAATTTAGAACGAAGCAATATATAACCTTAAAATATCTTCTATTTAAGGCTCAAAGTTCTTAATTTTCATGTTTTTATATCTTCTTCAAAATTATTTTGCAATGCGTTTAACTAACTGCGCATTTTAAAATTCCGTTAATTTCGGCCACCTTAAAATTTAGGTGAAAGAACCTGCCGTTTTTTTCTGTTTTTAACTATCATTGTACTACCGTAGAATTTTTTTTGCTCGTTTGACTTTGTTTTGACGTTTTTTAAGCCAAAAATAAAAATTGAACAAAAAATACAAATTATTAAATCTTGTTTTTTTAAGGTTTTGACATAATTATTTAAAGTCTTGCTAATAACTATTAAAGTTCGCAAACGGGAAAAATTAAGTTATATGTACCAAGAACAATACCTAAGGGTAAATTTGCAACCTTTAGAAATTTTTATTGTTCGTTTAAGCAATAGTTATGGCCAGTTTTTTGTAGGTGGCCGAAATAAATGGTTTGCTAGTAAAACTATTCAAAATTTAAAAATTAATTTTAAAAAGTCCATTCCAAACTTTTAAATTAAGAATTTTCTGTAATTGAAACATTAAAAAACTAGAAACCAAGCGCGCCAGCAAAAAAGCTAAAAATCCCCTAAAACTGCTTTTGTTTTTTCAATATTTAAAAAGTATTTAAGAAATTTTGAAGAGAAGGGGTCGAGATTTTGAACCAATAAATATTTAAAATATTTTAAACCGTAAAGTGTACTAGTCGCTCGCTGTTTCTCAATTTTCCCTCCTTATATGATTGGCGCTAGTAGTTATTGTACCCTCTTCCTAACACTAAAAAACCCTTATTCCGAACTAGTCTATTGCTTATGATGCTGCTGCCTATGTTTCTATCGGCCAATATTATGGGAGATCCGTCCATTAAAAACAGAAGAAGCTTCGGAGATCCACTTTTTTAATAAGCTACTTTAAGCTTTTCTACAACGATAAGTTCAAACGATTTATTCTATTCGCGTTTTTAAAACTAATTTTTAATAATTTAGGACAATACTATTTAATTATCTATGATCTATATATAAATAGACGTAGGGTAACTGACTTAATTTCGGCCATTTTTTATATTTTTTCGAATAAGTTTTTTCTGGCTTTTTCAATCAAGCCAAAATTTGGCCTAAAAATCAAACAATAGCTATATTTGTTATTCCAATGCAAAATTTGAATATTTCTGTTACACTTAAAAATCAGTGAAGGTTTAAACTTTTTTTTTAAAGTGGCCGAAGCAGACCTGTGCACGGTCTGAAAATGTCCCCCCCGTTTTATTGGAGGATTTGCCCCCCCCCCCTCCGTTTTATTGCCCCCCCCCCCGCCAAAAAATGAAAAAGTACCCTAAAAATATGACGCCATTTTTGACCTATGATGACGCCATCATCACAAATTTTTTGCAGTTTTTAGCCTATTTCAATGTATTTTAAGCCATTTTAGACCTATTTTTACCTTATTTTCGCTTTTTTTGTCCCTTTTTTCCCTTTTCCCTTCTTTTTTCTCTTTTTTTCTCTTTTTTTTCTTTTTTTTTCTTTCCCCCCTGCTTGCCCCCCCCTTTTATTGCCCCCCGTTTTAAAAAAGTTGCCCCCCATTTTGGAATTGCCCCCTGTTTTAACCCCGGGGGGGCAGTGCACAGGTCTGCCGAAGTTAAGGCGCGTGCCATTTATTTCGGCCACCTACAAAAAATTGGCCATAACTATTGCTTAAACGAACAATAAAAATTTCTAAAGGTTGCAAATTTACCCTTAGGTATTGTTCTTGGTACAATATAACTTAATTTTTTCCGTTTGCGAACTTTAATAGTTATTAGCAGGACTTTAAACAATTATGTCAAAACCTTAAAAAAACAAGATTTAATAATTTGTATTTTTTGTTCAATTTTTATTTTTGGCTTAAAAAACGTCAAAACAAAGTCAAACGAGCAAAAAAAAAAATTTTTATAAATACGGTAGTACAATGATAGTTAAAAACAGCAAAAAACGGCAGGTTCTTTTACCTAAACTTTAAGGTGGAAAGGCTTTACGACCCAAACGTAGCGAAGAGTCAACCGCCTGTGCAAAGGATTTACCAACCCATTAACCGACACATTGATTAGGTGCATGTGCAATTAGTCACATGCGCACTATTTGGGAACACACAGCTTGGTATGTGCGCCTGCCCAAAATTTATGGCTGGATTTAAGCGGCGGAATTTTTAACATGTAAGGGCGCAGTAGGGCCAGTGTTACAACCCGACCCCGACCCCCGAAATTCAGGCCTGGGGTATCTAAAAATTTTTTTATGGGATTTACCTCAAATACCACATTGTTAATGTTTTTAGTACTGGCATAATATGCATCTTCAAATTTTTAAAAACCGGGGCTGTCTGGGGTACCCCCAAATTTTAGGGGTGGGAGGTGTCATCAATAATCGGGATTATTTTTTTTGGCGGGGGGGGGGGGAGGGTGGGTAACCCCCAACCCCACTAGGTTCTTACTCTTAACTTATCAGAATTAACTCTTAACTTATCGGAATTAACTGTATTCTTTTTTTTAGATCAGGACAAAATCGCGGACGAATTAGAGGCGTGGCGAGAGGCGGATAGAGACGGAGAGGAGGGGCTGTCTCCGCATGAATTCTTGGCCTTCAGACACCCGGAACACGGATCCCACACACTCAAAGCCATGGTCAAGGAAATTATGAGTTCAATGGGTAAAAAGGCATTTAGAGGTTTTTCATTTTTGAAAACCAAAAGCGGATAAGTGAGTAAAGGAAATAAAGAGTGTCAATGCCGTAGCCAGGATTTCAATTTAGGAGGGGATTTTTGGGAATGTGCTATATAGGTGCCCAAAAGGGGAGTCTGGGGGGCGGGAGCCCCCCCCCCCCCCAGCGGGGTCAAGGGGCGGAGCCCCTTATCAGGGGAGTCCGGGGGGCAGAATGCCCCCCAGGGTGGGAAATTTTTTAATTTTAAGCTCTTAAAAGGCACCAAAAAACCTAAATTTAAATACATAATCTTTATTTATTTTCTATTTTTTTAATAAATACAACAAAATAAAAATATCAAATAAATTAGTTTTAGGTATTTTATTACCATTTTAATGAAAAAAGAACAAACGTTTTCTAAAAATAAAAAAATCTTTATTGAATTTTAGTTTTTATAGTAAATGCTTAAGTTATTAATATCCAAAGTTTAAGTAAGTAAGTAATTGAAGAAGACGGTGTTAAAGTGAGTAACCAAAGCATTTACAATAAAAAATCCTAAGAAAACCGCTTTTTTATACCAAAAAAGTGGTTGAATCGTGATTTCCTGCTCTTTGATACTGCCGCTTCTATGAAAATATTTATACAAAATAAATACAATATTTCTAAACTCACTGCATTAATGTTCTGAAATATAAATAATTCCTTTTTTATAAATAAGAGCTTTCTTAATGAACCTAAATCACTCTAAATAAAACTTTTTATATAGCTTTATACATTGCAGAGTGATTTCGAAAAAAAAACCAAAGGGACCCTTACAAAATTTTTTGCCTTTAAGGGGGGATTAATCCCCCTAATCCCCCCCTGGCTACGGACTTGAGTGTGACCAGTTATTAAACGACCGTCATCGTAATATACGAATTAAAGCGTTTGTCCGACATTTGTTTGTCCAATGTTTATTTTTAACCCTTTCTGATTATTATACCGTCTCAGTGGCGAAATGTAAAAAGAAGACCTGAAGGAATATAGCAAAGAGAAAAAAGGCACGAAGTTTAACATTCTCCTTCATTGTTGCAAGCGCGCTTTTTAATCCAATAATAAGAAAGGGTTTTAACGTAAGACAATACATGGACACTGGGATTGGAGGTTTACTCGGCAACCTGGTGTAAGCAATTAATTAAAAAATGTCTTCAAAATGACTTTTAAGTACTTCGAGACTAAAATTTTAAGGTCTAAATAAGTATGTTAAGCAACAAAAAGCTTAAAATTGCAATAACTTCTTAACACAGAAAATTAACACAAAATAAACTGGAGCTCGGGCGCCTTAAACACATAAGCATTACTTGTTTATTTTTATGCGTGTATTCTTTTATTTTTTGTTAATATTCGTTTATATTTTTTGTTATTGCTTTTTTTTTAGATTCGAACGGTGACGGTAAGCTGAGCAGGGTGGAGTTCTCTGCGGTCCCAGAAGGCGAGGTGGACGAGGCCTTCCAGCAGCAAGAGAAGGTCGTCGCGATCACAGAACCACTTACTTAACATGATAGAGTAGTCCCGAAGGACTCCGGAGCTCCAAATTTCGCGGTGTATTTTAAAGATTTAAGTAGGTAATAAAAAGTTTTCCTTCCGTCTGGGAACCTTTGCGAAGTTCCGGGAACTTAAAGTCCTAAAAAAATGGTTGAGATTTAGGTTTGGTTTTAGCGACTTCTAGTCAACAATTCCGACTTTCCCAACTCGTTTTTGAATTGCGAATCGTCAGCTCCAAGTTCAACCAAATCTTAAATAACAGTGACGTTTCCAAATCGCTGTAACATTTGCTTCTTTTCCGAAAATCTATCCACGGATTTCAATATTAATGTTTGAATATTCCCCTCCGTAAATTTCAATATTGATATAAACCCGTTCCCGTGATTGCCTTTTCCTCGGTTTAAAACCGTGAAAAAACTTTGTAAAAGCTATGCCGTACCTGCGTCATACATATTTTTTTGCGCGAGTGGTGCCCTATAAGCGAGCAAATTAAAATGCTTAAAGCTGTACGATAGCAATATGCAAATTTTTCTCACGAATACAGTGTATTACGTAGAATATTTCATGTTGCAAAAATTTTCATATTGCCACCGTACAGCTTTAGCCATTTCAATTTGATCGCTCATTGGGTACTATTCGTGCACAAAAAATTATGTATGACAGAAGTACGACTTAGGTCATGCGTAGAGCTTACCGCCAGCGCGGTAAGGTTTACGTACAAAATTAGTCATACGAAAATACCACCACCGTTAGAAAGATGAACACGTTCAAAAAGCTATGGGGGTGTTTACCCCGGGTAAATGACATTTCAAACTCTAGGAGGAGGGGTGGTCGAACCTCTCTAGCTTTTTAGGGGGGAGGTCAACTGGCGGCGAAAGATTTTGAAACCTAGAGAGGGGTCAGGTGGGGTCCAATGTCCGAAGCAAAATAATTTTAAACCATTAAAGGTTTAATAATAGTTTTTTTAACAGATAATTCTACATTTTATTGAATAAAAAGCGATATTCTGATACAAAAATGGTGTAAAACATGAATTTGTTTTAAAAATTCACGTTTTTGGAAGAAAACTTAGTATGAAAAAAGTACTTAAAATTATCCCGAGAGGGGAGGGGGAACAGATTTCAAAATCTAGAGGGGGCCAGGGGTAAAAAAATTCGAAAATTTGGGATTGGGTCCAAAATTTTGACGCTAGGAGGGGTGGAACCCACTCTACATCCCTTCTTGTTCATCTATGCGTGAAATGAAGGTTTCACCTTTGTCTTTGGTACGAAGGTTTCACGGTTGTAATGGGGGAAAAGGCCATTACGGGAACGGGTTAATAGGCAGAAACACGGGAAAACTCATACGGTATTACACTATTGTGAGTATGAAATAAAATTACATTAATAAATACTATTATAATGGCTTCTTCCCTTTTTGATTCGGTCGAATTAGAGGGTGCTATTTAAATGGAGAGGCTTATTACAATAGCCTAGATTGACTTACATATTTTTCATATAAGAGTTGCACATTTTTCAATATTATTATATATTTTTGATTTTGCTGCTACTACTACTACTTTGTGTGGTACTGTGACTTGTTTTGTGGTCGCAACGACGTGATCAGGAGTACATGGAAGAGAGGCAGCGAGAATTTGATGATATGATTGATACCGACAAAGATGGATTCGTCACTTACCAGGAACTGTTGGTAAGTATTTTTTTATTAAAAATAGTTTTAATCATTTTTATTTTATTTTTTATAACGAAAGCGTTGAAGGCTTTAGGTATTGTAGTATTACTGATACTAATATTTTATTTATTTTATTTATTTATTTTGTCAAACGACAGGAAAATACAGAAGCAAGTAAATAACTAAGTAATAGTTGCGTGCGGTTACAGTTTCTAAGTTGCTTAGTAAAATTAGCTTGCTGGATTATTTTGATAGGCCAGTGATGGTGGAGGAAGAGTGATAATGCCTTCTCTTTGCCTGTGGTAACTATTTTAAGCAGTTTATAAAATAAAAGTAGATTTTTACGAAAAACGAAAAAAATCAATTCAAAAACCTCGCTATTTAACCCTTTGAGATTTTTTCTGCTGCAAATCCGCAGAAGGAATTCCGCGTGAATGCTGCTCAGTGTTAAACTTCGAGTTTCGATTTCCGTCCGCGTGATGTTTAACACTGAGCAGCGGTGGTGCGGAATCCCTTCTGCGGATCTGCAGAGCTTTTTGGAAAAAAAAATTCCAAAGGGTATTAAAAAATTTCTTTTTCATAAACTAAGGATAAGGACTTGCCCAAAATCCAAATCCGCATTTGTAGACATCCGAACTATTTCGAAAATTCACATAAGCTTATTTTCAAATTCACATCCACGAATTTTTTCGCTTCTTTTTTTATTGATAATATTACGTACTACCTAAAATAATTAAAATAAAAACCAAAAAAATGCGATGAAAAACGTTTTTACTTAAAGACTAGTTCTTTTTTTATTTTGCTTTAAAATTAAAAAAAACTATGGGTAAAGTTAACTCCAGAAAAAAACTATAATGGCATGAATGCATTAAATTCAAATCCACAACCGCATCCGCGAATTAAAAAAATGACTTCCGAGCATATTTCTATAGAAATCATTCATTCGCGAATTAGGTTTTAAAACGAACCATCGTTACTATGGCTAATTTATAAACAAGCTCCTCACAAACAAAAAAAACAAAGAAAAATCATTTTGTTTTTAGGAGTACAGTAACCCTCGGAATCCGCATCACTCGAAACAGGAAACAAAGGAGTTGATAGACCTAGCGGACGACAATAAAGACGGGAGTTTATCCTTGGAGGAAGTTATGGCGCACAAAATCGCCTTTCAAGGTAGCAGCGTTCTACACCCGGAGAAGTCCATGCATGACGAATTCTAAAAAGAACGGACATTTTAGACTTACGGAGTGTAGGAAACGAAGAACATTACCTAAATCCTAGTAATGGATGTATTACGACTTTAAAAAATTTTAAAATAAAGGACAAATCAAAATTACCAGTGGCTTTAAAACAGTTCCTGGAAAATTGTATATAATATTATTTATTGCCATTGCTTATATCGAAAATTCGTATGCCATTCAAATGATTGTAATTTTTTTATGTGGGTGACTTGGACATTGTACCATGGTAGATGAGTATGGTATCATAACACGACTCCGTACCTATTTATTTACCCGAATTAATTAATTAACATGTAAGGTAAGGTAAATAACACTGTAAGTTTAAAAACGCTATAAGTTATGGAGGTGGAATTGAAACCGTGCCCTTGTTTATTATTATTATTGTTTATGACGTGCGGTTGTTTTTTTATAACATCACCTCTATTTTTGCACAAGAAAAAATGTAATTTTGTCAAATGGAAAAACATCGTTCAAATGTAGAACCGTAATGAAAAACCAATTATCAAGCAAGGCTGAAAATTTTTCAAGAGAAAAAACTGATATGATAGTTGCAAAAACAAGAAGGATTTTTGTTTACAGATGAACTTTTACTATCAAAAAAGTAACTGCACAGAACTTATACAAAGATACTGATCATTTCTAAATATATACTAGTAAAAATATAATATTTTTGTAAGGGTGGGGCTCTCTTTTTTTTTCTAAAATGCATAAGGTTTAACCAAAAGGATACCCACCTATTGCATTTTAAATTATGCCTCGGGTATTCTTGCGTTTTGCGAAATAAATAAATAAATAAATTTTAGGCGGGGTGGGTTCGACCTCGAGAAGATTAAATTAAATTCCAGGTGTGAGGTGAAGCGTGAAGGTGTGATGTCAAAAAAGAACATTTACTTACACTTCTGAACATACATGAGCACGGGGCGGGGGGGAGGTTGGGCAGGGTTAACCCCACGAATTCCGAGATGTGGGGTTTAACCCCCCTCACTCAGAAATGAGGAGAGGAAAAAAGGTTACCCCCAATTTTGAAAAAAAAAATGAAGAAAAATGTCTTTAAAATGAATTCTAACTGCCTCCCAACTTAAGTTTTGAGGTCAAAATGAATGTTTTAAGCAATAAAAAGCTTAAAATTGCAATAAAAAGGCTTTTTTTAACTGAAATAAGTGTGTTTTTTATTTTTCTTTCAAAGTAAAAAAAATTCAATGCAATGTATTCAAAAAAAAACAACAACAAACGAATATGGGTAAAATGCGTTTCTCGGATTTAAACACTCTCCCTAATTTGGAGTGTAGCCCCCTCCCACTCCGGACCAACTTGTTCTTGTATGCTTCTGAACCGTTTTAAATTTTAGAATAGAATAATGACTTTGCATTTCCTGGCATTTAGTTAAATTTTAAATTAATGTCATTTTTTTCAGGAGCTAATATATTTCGAAAACACATTTAGTGTCAAAAATATCAAAGTTCGTATTATTATCTCATCAACGGCCCTTGCCTTTTTCTCGTTTTGGACTTTTAATGTGCTAAAAGTTGAAGCTGTCTATTTTTTTGTTCTTTTTTTATTGAATATTTTTTAGAACTCGATAACTCAAAATTATTTTTTTTTTTGGTTAATGCCTCATACCCACAATGGTTTTACTCATACAACTCGATAACTCAAAATTATTTTTTTTTGGTTAATGCCTCATACCCACAATGGTTTTACTCATACATGGGCAAGTTGGTCCGGAGTGGGGGGGGCGGGGTTAAACCCCAAACTAGGGGGGGGGTTAAAATCCGAGAAACGCAAAATACCCATATCGTTTTTTTCTGGAGTGCATTTTACCCATATCGTTTTTCGATTTTGAAGGAAAAATAGGTAAAAAACGCCAATTTTAGGTCAAAAAGCCCTTTTTATTGCATTTTTGAGCTTTTTACTGCTTAAAACATTCATTTTGACCTCAAAACTTAAGTTTGGAAGCAGTTAGAAGTCATTTTAAAGACATTTTTTTCTTCATTTTTCCAAAATTGGGGGGTTAACTTTTTCTCCCCCCCCACTTCGGAGTGGGGGGGGGGGGTTAAACCCCCCCTTGAATTTGGGGGGGGGGGGTTAACCCCCCCAACCCCCCCCCCCGTGCCCATGTATGGTTTTACTTGAATTGGAAAATTTTGTAGCGCAGTCGATTACAATGAAGTTTGTTTTGTGGGTTTGATTCTTTCGAACGCTTTTTATTTTGATAGGTTTAATTATATTTTTTGTTATTTTCCTTGTAATTTTAGTTAATAATAAGCAAGCAACAAAAAACAAATTAAAATTTGCTTACGGGCAGTTTATTTCTGGCTGACCATTATGTGACAACAAAAATATTAAATTTTTTAACGACTAAGTTTCACTAATAATTTTGTATAGGTATTTTGAGAAAAGGCGGGATTTAAAAAAATATTATGTTTTCAATTTATTTTTTCGTCGTTACTATTGCAAAATAAGCCACATTTTGTATAAAATACATGCGACTGTGACTTATTTTAGATTTCTAATAGAACTTACTAACTACAGAATGAGTCAAAGTCACGTATATTTTATAATGACAAGGGCTCATTTTGCTGTAGTAACGACGTTTTAATAAACCGTCACAATTGCGGTGATAAGCGCGAAATCGCCACTTTTTTAAATTTATAATTTTTTCTATTTCATACAAATACCTTATACATACAAATACATACACATACTTTCAACATACAAATACATACACATACCTTCTAATTGAAATAGTGTCGATTTCGCGCTGGTCAAAGATTGCTTTTAGTATGTGTTTTTCAATTAACATTTCATCAGACTAAAGAAAAAAAATGCAACAATGCTGTGTGATTAGTTCAACATATAACAAATCATTAACATATGGTAGAAATTTTGTTCAGTGGACAGCTGCCCAAACCAAATGCAAAATTTCTATAGTTAACATTATATCGATTTTTGACTAGTCCACATCTTTTCTGTCTGAACATATGCCCGAACAGAAATCTCTCCTTTTTCCTGCTCTATTAGAGAATTTTTCAAGGGTAGTATATAATTCAAATATAGGGGACAAAATATACGCAGCACATAGCTGGGTTAATAAGATTGTTGCAATGCAGAAAAAACAATCCACATTCATTTACGCTACCTGATAAATTTTTTATCATAAATAAATTTTGAGTATTGCTATGGGAGCAGCCGGACTGTGGACTGTTAGTTGTATGAAGTATATTCTTCGTGGCATGTTCTAATAGTTATTATAATTTTACCTAGGTACTTGTATACTTTGATTTATACGTTGATCTGTGATAAAAGTAAGACATTCGTGTTGCCAGATAATTTTTTTCTTTTACAATTTTATAATTATTGGTTTAAGTGACGTAAACTTTAATGATTGTGTGTGGCATCTTTTGCCGAATTCGTTTTTCATTTTGGTAATCAAATCTCACGATAATTTTTGCTCAATTTACAAATAAAAGGGGAAATTACTTTTTTTATAAATTTACCTTTGCCGAAAAAAGCTTTAACATGACTCAATAATAATATATTTCAAAAAGTAAAATTTTTTATATTCGTCCTAATTAAATGCCATATTTATATTATTGTATTTAATACAATAATGGGCATTAAAAAGCGTGTATCAAGTCGAAGTTTAGATAATTACTTTTTGGTTTAATAGCTCCACTTTTATAATATAAACAACTATATTAAAATCGACATCAGTAATTTCGGCAATCGAAGAACTCAAACATGCGCAAAAATTATATTCTGAGAAATCGATTGATTAAATTTATATTCATGTCATGTTCCGTCAATTTTGGAGTGAATTGTTTTCTTTTGATTTTTTTACTTTTGTGCTTAAAATTTTTTTTCACAACATGCAACAAAATTTTGCACCAAGTTGTTGTGAACGTAAATTTACGAAAAATAATTTCATGAGTAATTTTTATCCTAATTTTCATGAATAAAGTTCGTTCAAAATAACATTTACTAAACCGTTTTTTTTGTCCAACCATAATTATAATATTGTATACAATAATGTTGTTAAGCTCGTAATTTTTGTGAAATAATAAAATGTTTTATTACTTTTTTTGTATTAGTTGCGTCAGTCATGTCATAAATACATAGATATATATTATTTTTTGCTCACGGGGGTCGTAGTAGGGTAGTGCATTTAATTTCGGCACTTTTTCGTTTTTCCAATGTAACTTTTTACTGTATGGCCCGATTTCTATGTTTGATAGTTCATTTTGAAGCTTTCACGATACTGCGTTGCGTCATAAAAGTTTCACTGTACGAAAGTTGTTTTTTTACTTAATTAAATCAGTTTTTAAAAAAACGGAAAATTGCCGAAATTAAATGTATGCATTTAATTTCGGCACTTTACAAACAATCGATTGTTTCTCAGTCAAAAAATCATCATTTTCAAAAATTTAAAAGCCTATCATTATCTCCAGACAGTTTTCTTTAATTTAAGTTTCTACTTGTTGTTCAACATGTAACTGGCAAAAAGTTAAAGCTAAAATGCCAAATGGTATCAAAATGAGCAAAATTTGGGAAAAAAGTGCATGTAATTTCGGCACTTTTTTAAGGGCCCTATTAATCGAATTTAAGTGCAGTGCTATAACTCCTACACATTTTAACCTTGTCTTTTAACTATTGACAACTACAATTTAACACCCGACCACTTAGTTCAACCCTTTTTACCACAGCAATATGTGTGCCGAAATTACACGATTTTATTTTTTAACGATTATTCCCCACAGACGCAACGTAGAACCACGGGGACTAAAAATTCTGAAAATTGACTAAATTTTACCAGGACAATTTAATTTTTAAACCAATTTATTGCGTAATCATGAAATGCCCAAGTTCTAAAAACGAGTAATAATTTTATTTTTTATAAATCACACAATTTCACATGAAAATATCACAACATAACAAATAAAAAACTCACGACTGTCATCTACATATAATTAGCTCTCATTTGAGCTATCAAACGTCGTATTCCGTCCAGGATTACCAAAGATATAGTCTAAAATCAAAAATGCCCAATTGGGAAAAGTGCCGAAATTAAATGCACTACCCTATTAGTAGCTTTAATTTGTAGTTTCTATTCAGTTTTTAAATATTATTTATAAATTCTCAAAATTTTCTTTTAGAATTAATTTAGTAAAATGATTAGAAATTTTGCCGCAAGCAAATTACGCCTAGAGTTCCTAATTTTGCTTTCAATACTATCAAGAATATATAACACAAGAGAATGTCCGACTGTACACTAAATTTTTGACCAAAATTTTGCGAGAAAAGCGGCACTTTCAATTTCTTGTGCGACTTTTCTCGCAAAAATCCGCCATTTACTGCTAGTTTTCCCGCTCTGCGATTTTTTACACAGTGTTAGTTTTCTCGCAGTGAGGACTGCGACTTCTTTCGCACTCTATGCTGCTTTACTCGCACTGCGATTATTTTCGCACTGCGAGTCGGGCTGCACAACAAAAAAAAAAATAAAAACAAAACGGAGCGAAAATTTTGTGTTTAAATGAGTAAAAGTCGTTTTTTTTAACCTTAAGATGTTAAAACTTTTTAGTTTTAATAAAATAAAGTAACTTTCCAACGTTTTAAAATTAAATAAAACTAGTTTCGAAGTGTTTTACCCCATTAAAAATGACTACCAGCGTTTGTATTTTTTTTTTGTTGCGCAGCCAGACTCGCAGTGCGAAAATAATCGCATTGCGAATAAAGCAGCATAGAGTGCGAAAAAAGTCGCAGTCCCCACTGCGAGAAAACTAACACTGTTTTAAAAATCGCAGCGCGGAAAAACTGGCAAAAAACTGTGGATTTTTGCGAGAAAAGTCGCACACGAATTAGAAAGTGCCACTTTCCTCGCAAAATTGTGGTCAAAAATTTAGTGTATAGTCGGACATTCTCTTGTGTTATATATTCTTGATACTATTAATCATATTTTCAGCACCAAAGTAATAAAAATATCAAACAAAAATTGTTGATTAATGAAGGTTAAAAAATATTAAATTTTAGTCATTTTTGATAAAATTAACCATTTCATAAATATTACTAATAAGTAATTTTCCCTGGAGCTTCGGAGCAACTTCCGGAGCTTCACCCGTAGTCTAAAAACGCGGCTAGAATATTTAACTTATTTTAAGGTTAAATACGGTTGAAATTACTTATTTAAAGGAAGTTGCTTCCCCCGCTACAACGAACCTTTGGAACATAAGATTCGATGATAGGAACATGATTCTTGTGTGATAAATACATTCTTGCGTTTCAAAGATTTTATTCAAATAAAAGCGCTCTACCATTGGTAACCTGTTTTTCATCTAAAGAAATTAAAAGAGAAATTACATAGGATTTTTTTAACGTGCCGGTAGACAAGAAGCTGGCGAAATTCCATAAACAAATTCTTTATGCACTCTATTACAGTCAATGTTGCAGTATGTGCAAGGATGTTTTCAGGAACTTTTACTGAGCTCGCAATAAAAAAGTTAAATTATTGTAAGAAACTACTACAATAATTTGTAATTTATTTTGAGGGTAAATAAGTTTCAAACCACCCAAGATTAGGGACTGATCTCTAAATCTCCCTTTTTTAAGTATTTAAGAGCTCCGGAACATACTAATGAGTGCTGGTAGTAGAAAAATCGATAGTCTCTTTTCCGAAGAGATTTTTTTTGAGCAAACACCTTATTAAAGCGTACCACGATAAAAGCTTATTTTAGTCATATGTTTCTGAAAGGTCGCGCTTTGAGTAAGGAGTTTTTATTATAAAGTTTTAAATAAACTGCAGTCACAGCTAATTGAAAAACGTAGACAAATAAAAACGCCACATATGTCCTTCTAAAAGGTTTAATAATCTAGTTAAACAGAGACTAGTTTAAACAAAAATGACTGAAAATCTACAAAAATGAATATGCCACATGTCCAAATTTCTAATCGTGCAAAAATCTATTATGAATCAGACAATTAAAAGTTTATTGTGTTATAGCTTTTCTGCTGTGCACTTATACTAAATAACTCAAATTTAATATGCTGAGGACTCTGCAAAGAATTTCGCGCAATAATAATGGAGTAAGGCAGGTAAGTATTACATTCGCGGAACGAACTATCCCTTTTTAAAGCCCTTTTAACTTAGTGTGCACTATGCAGCGATGGCCGAGTGGTTAAGGCGTTGGACTTGAAATCCAATGGGAATTTCCCGCGCAGGTTCGAACCCTGCTCGCTGCGAACATTTTGCAAAATAAAAACCATTTAAGCTTTTTTATATTTTTTAAAAATTATTTTTCAAGTTATTATCTGACATTAAACAGTATTTAATCGCATAATACAGTCATAAAATTATTTTACCTGATTTAAAAATCACCAGCAATTTTAATCACCGTTATTACGTTACTCTATTATGGGCACGCGAGTTGTTAAGTCGCCTCGAAAAGTCTAAGAAAAGGTTTTTTAATCTCCTCCAACTTTTACTAAAAACTCCATGTAGCTTTAATTTTAAATTCCCTTTAATTTTAAAAAAAATACAACTTAGATGACTTATAACTTAAACTTAAAACTTTAAACTTAAATTTTAAAGTCAAACTAGTGTTTTAAACAATAAGAAGCTTAAAAAAGCAAATCAAAAAACTTTTTGAACTAAAATTACGGTTTTTTTACCTTTTTTTGTTTAAAATCGAAAATTAAATGGGTAAAAGGCACTTTAGAAAGAAAGAATTATGTGTAAAAAATGCGTTCCTCGCATTTAAACCGCCCTCTCTAAATCCGGGTGTTATTACCCCTTCCCCACTTCAGACCAACCTGCCCGT
>JASAMX010005968.1:22500-37394 GCA_030248175.1 Microlaimidae sp. YZB2_3
TCTTTGTGGCAGAGTAACGACGGCATGGAGTAAAAAAACGACGTCTGCATTTGCGAATTTTTACAGTCATAGTCCGCGGAAAAACTGACACCATGGATTATTCTTATATTTCAATCAATAATTTTTTATACGTTTGGTTTTTTTTTGTGAGAATTTTTATCGGTTGTTTTATAGCCAGCATCGTGGAAAACGTTCTTTTTTTCAATGAGTGCCGGTCTTTTGTGTGTTGCAGCCATGTGGATTCAGAAGAAGAAAAAGGATGACGGTAATTTTTGCTTTGTGTATGCGTCATACTGTTAGACAAAATGTAAATTAAAAGGAAAGCAAAATCAAAATGACAAAACATCAATAATTGCCGATTGTCTGGTGGTTGGAATAATTTTAGAATATTGTTTGCTGGAATAGTTTTTAGGATTTTTTGAAATCAATACTTTCATTAATAAATAAAAACAAAGGATCTAAATAAAATAAGTACCACAATTCGTATTTAGAGTATTATAGGAGGGCTTGAGTAATTTTAAGATAGAAAGCTATAAAATAATAAGGTAAAAAGAAGAAAAAGATAAATTACACAATTTAACAATTTTTTAAAAATATAATTGGTGCGGCGTCGCGATGCTATTTGCTATATTGTCGCGTGAAACACCATCCACAAAATTTTTTTTTCATTTTTAGTACAAAATACATCAACTATAGGTAAATTCGTCGTAGCTGCGACTCTCGCCCTTTTGTATTCTCCAATAATCGCACAGAATTGTTTTTCGTCTTTTATATCGACTAATCAGCGTAATGGTAACAGAAATAATGTAGAGGCACGCTTGCAATTTTACTTGAAGTTGAAAAATCCGAAATGAGTTCGCAATTTCGCGAGTACCTATGCAATTTTACAGTACGCATTCTCTCTTTTGCGCTTAGGGACCACTGGCCGTAAGTAAGTTGAAATTATTCATTTTACACTGCGCCGTTAAAATAGACGGCAACAAGTATTTCACGGCAAGATTAAATGTCAACTTGCCACTAAATAATCTTAATCAAAATCGATTTTAAACGTATAACATAAACAAAATTTAAACAAAAATACAAGCGTTGATTACAAAATGCGTACATATACAATAGACTTCTGTACATTAACACCTATTAATATAAAATAATCTTATATTAGCAATAATTGTTTAAAAATTTATTAAAAACGAGTAAAATGATGTTTTTTTTCATAAAAAAGGCGAAACTTAAACCACGCCTGCGTTCTCAGCTACGAGTATTTTACCTATAGGGTAACTGACTTAATTTCGGCCACCTTTTTTTACTTTTTTGAATAAGTTTTTTCTGGCTTTTTCAATCAAGCCAAAATTCGGCCTAAAAATCAAACAATAGCTATATTTGTTATTCCAGTGCAAAATTTGAATATTTCTGTTATATTTAAAAATCAGTGAAGGTTTAAACTTTTTCTTTTAAGGTGGCCGAAGTTAAGGCTCGTGCCATTTATTTCGGCCACCTACGAAAAACTGGCCATAACTATTACTTAAAAGAACAATAAATATTTATAAAGGTTGCAAATTTACCTTTAGGTATTGTTCTTGGTACATATAACTTAATTTTTCCCGTTTGCGAACTTTAATAGTTATTAGCAAGACTTTAAATAATTATGTCAAAACCTTAAAAAACAAGTTTTAATAACTTGTATTTTTTGTTCAATTTTTATTTTTGGCTTAAAAAACGTCAAAACAAAGTCAAACGAGCAAAAAAAATCCTTTATAAATACGGTAGTACAATGATATTTAAAAACAGCAGAAAACGGCAGGTTCTTTCACCTAAATTTTCAGGTGGCCGAAATTAACGGAATCTTAAAATGCGCAGTTAGTTAAACGCATTGCAAAATGATTTTGAAGAAAATATCAAAACATGAAAATTAACAACTTTGAGCCTTAAATAGAAGATATTTTAAGGTTATATATTGCTTCGTTCTAAATTTGATGCAGTTTAAACACAAAGCAATATTTAGGAAAATCACAAAAACATCACTTTTTGTATGAAAATGTTAATAATGTAGAATAACAAAAATAAAAAACTTTTGCAAAAACAGTTTATTCAATATTAGTCCAGTTACTTTTGTGCTAGTTCTTTTGTGTTTTAAAAATAAGCCAATTTTCTAACACCCTAAATTGGTGGCCGAAATTAGGGCGTGGCCGAAATTAAGTCAGTTACCCTAACATAATTTTATTTAATTTTAAAAGGTATATATTTTTCGCAAGGTCACAATGTTTATTCATTACAATACGTTAATTTAATTTTTGCAAATTTTATTCATTTTATAAAGAAAACAACCAAAACTTGATATTTTGGAAGAAGTCTCCTGAGTTTACATGACACTTTTATATAAACTTATCGGGTCAAAACAAAACATTTGGTTAAATTTATTGCTTCCTTTCTGCATATAATTAATTAAATCCATCCACTTACGTACGAGTAGCATTTATTTATGACACCTATTTCTTTAATAAAAATATAATTTAAATCAAAGCGCAAATACAAAAAGATAACCTTTAAGAGATTGAAAAAAGAAGGCGCCGAGCTTTGGGAAAATCGCTCATTGGGGGTCCTTGGGAATTGCAGAACTGTAATGGAAAGCAAGAATCTAATAAGGTTAGAATAAAATTTTTGTTTAGTATGTTTTTTATTGAAATCAACATGTGCATTGTAAATTGAACGTTTCCTTGCAATCGTATATTACTTTAAATTCTGCATATGCAATTGTTGATGGCGATTGTGATAATTGCAACTTATTTGGGCATCCTAGCAAGCTTTGATTGATTAGCAGATTGCACAATTTTTAATCTTTTTTTTTCTTATTTAATGATCAGATAACAGAATTAATTTTATACTAAGCATAGTCTATGCATAGTTTAATTCATACTGTTTTCATCATTTCATTGTATTTTTTTTTCTCTTTTTCTATTTTTTTTCTCTTTTTTTTTCATCAACAACATCAAATCTGCGACTTAATTGCCGCCAATATGAATTACAATTGTAACTAATTATCATTGAACATAGCTATCTGATATGACTTTAAAGGCTCAAAAAGAGCGCTTATTTAAGTCAGTTTTAAAACTTTTCTTGAATGCATCCAAAGAATCGACAGTTACTTGAGATGGGAGTAGATTGTTCCAAGGTGTAACCACCCTATTTGCAAAAGAAAATTTCCTTGCATTAATTCGGCAGTCTTCCATTGCCAATTTAAATGAATGACCACGGGTGGGCTGCAAGTTAAACTTAAAAAAATCATTGGCTTGCAAATTGTTTAAGCAATGTATAATTTTATAGCACTCATATAAATCAATTTTGTCTCTTCAATCTTTTAATCTTTCTAAACCTAGGTAATTCAGTCTATGTTCATAACCAACAGGTAACAACTTGCATTTATAAAACAAACGTCTAGTGAAATTTTGTTGCACTTTTTCCAAAATGTTTATATCCTTTTGTAAATATGGGTTCCAAACTGCACTAGCATACTCCAGAATTGGTCTAACATAGGACTTATATGCTCTGAGAAAATTATTTCTAGAGTTTGAATTGAATGTTCTAAAAATTAGTGATGTCACTCTCATAGCTTTTTTTGCTGTGATTTCACAGTGTTTAGAGAATATCATATCATGGGATATATCATGGGAATTTCATATCATGGGACACCCAGGTCACGCACCAATTCTGTAGTTGCAAGTAGATTATTACCAAGCTTATATTTACAAATTAACTCTTTGCTATGATTTCGAATATGAAGAACTTTACATTTGTGATTAGATAACTGCAATTGCCAGTCTTGTGACCAGCTGTGTATTCTATCTAAATCTTGCTGAAGTCTCAAGGTTTGAATGTGGTAATCTTTAGATGAAGATTTTACAAACAACTTTATATCATCTGCAAAGAGTCTAATTTGTGAGAACTTAACACAATCAACAATATCATTAATGTATACCAAAAATAAAAATGGACCTAAAACAGAACCCTGAGGAACTGAACTTTTTACAGGAAATGATTTGGATACTGAGTTATTAATTACAACTTTAATTTCCCGCCCAACTAAAAATTCTTTTATCCATTTTAAAAATTTACCAGAAACACCATATTTTCTAGCTTATATAACAATTTTTGATGTCACACGGTGTCAAAGGCCCTGGCAAAATATAAGTAAATAACATCAATTAGAAATTTATCTTTTAGTGCCTGCGTCCACTCATTAAAAGTTTCCAACAGCTGTGTTATTGTAGAACTTTTTGCCTTAAAACCATGTTGAAACCTTGACAAAATGATATGGAAAAAGACAAGAAGTTCTTCTTTGACAAGCTGTTCCATTAGTTTACAAAAAAAAGATGTAAGTGAAATTGGACGATAATTTTCTTTTAGGCTTTTGGTGCCTTTTTTAAACAGTAAGTTTAATAAAGCTATAATCTGGACTAGACTAGATAATTTTTTTTAAACTTTCAGACAAATCTGTTTATTATTAACGAATTTGATTTGTTTAGGATACTCATTCTTTAATATAACTTCCTATCATAAGTGGGCAGCCTCTTGGATTTTTCGGGAGATGTATTACCGATTTTCTTCCTCAAATTTGGAAAGGGGTGTCCCAAAAATTTTTTTGGGTATATCACCCGAATTTTAGCGTTTTTACCCGAATTTTTTTATCGTTTTTTGTACTTATTAACCAAACAGTAAAACCATTTTATAAAAAAATCCAAATGACATAATATTTTACAGTTTGTTTTGTTTGTGGTGTATGTTTTTTTAAGGACTACGAAGGAAATTGGCTTTTGATCTATTTCGGATTTACACACTGTCCGGACATCTGTCCGGACGAGCTGGAGAAGATGGTCAAAGTCGCCGAGTTGCTAGGTTGAATACTATCTTTATTTATATTTATAGTTATGCGTTTGTCTGTCTAAATAATGCGTGAATTGTGTTTACGCGCTTCCAAATGCGCTTGCGTTTTGTGTTTAAGTTTATTCAGCCAACTAATAATGGAAAATTGACCTTTAAGCTGGTGATGTCTCCCCTGAACTTGAAGCTCCGGAGCTTAGGAGCGGAGTTCCTCTTCTAGGAGCTCTGGAGCAACCCCCGGAGCACCGGAGTTCCGTCCTATTTTGGTACTAATTTCAGGAATAATTAAAAAGTAATGCCATAGCCCATAAATTATTTTAATAAACATTTTTTGTAAACTAATTTTTTTTAAAACCAATAAAAACTCGTAAGTATGCAAATAAAATAATTGAAAACATACTTCACGTTTAAACACGCGTAAAATTGTATATTTTAGGGGCGGAGCTTCAAAGCTTCCCCCGCTTTTAAATGGCCGGAGTTGAAAGCATGATATTGAAGGAACATCACTACTTGAAGTAGTTTTAAAGTCAGCTAACACTACGTAAGGTTTATAACAAAGACCTATTAAGATATAACGTTTAAAAGATAGAATGTTTTCTTTACAAAAATTCGTTTTCAAGAGAATAAGGTTAATTATTGCAAAAGGAGATTTAGCACTTTCTTTTGTATTTTTGTAAAACATTTATTTGAACTTTTAGCTTGAATTTTTTACACGGAAGCCTGAATTTTGTTGAAACAGATAGTTCGCTACATGTTTTTCAAATTCAATAATAAAAATAAAAACAATTTTAGAACTAAGTTAAAAACATGTTACAAACTAAATTAAAAACAGCTAAAAGACGTTTTGAAAAACAAAATTCTAAAGCCTACCTAATTGTGCTGCATGCGCAGACCTGTGCACGGTCTGGAAATGCCCCTCCCGAAATGTTAATAACTGTACCCCCCCGCGTTTTATTGCCCCTCCCGCTCCAAAATAAAAAAGGAACCAAAAATTATGGCGCCATTTTTGACCTATTATGACGCCATTATCGCAATATTTTTGCAGTTTTTAGCCTATTTCAATGCATTTTAAGCCATTTTAGACCTATTTTTACTTAAAGTTCGCTTTTTTGTCACTTTTTTCCTTCTCTTTTTCTCTTTTTTTCCTTTTTCTCTTTTTTCCCCTGCTTGCCTCCCTCCGGTTTTATTGCCCCCCTCCGGTTTTATTGCCCCCCCTCCGGTTTTATTGCCCCCCCTCCGGTTTTATTGCCCTGCTTCCCTCCGTTTCAAAAAAATTGCCCCTCGTGTCCCTCCCGTTTTGGAATTGCCTCCCCCCAAATAAAACCCCGAGGGGAGGGGTTGTGCACAGGTCTTCATGTGTGAGTGTGGTCCTATTTTACGGCTAGGGCTAATAGTTTTAAAAATTTTCAGACTAGCAAAACTTGTATCATTGTTAACATTATTTTTGTGTCGGTCAAAGAACTTTGCTCATTGTATTTTTATAGATTTACTGAATTATTTTAGGGGAAGAGAGTTTGAATGTTTAATAATCCAGAAAAAGACATTTTTCAATTAAAGTTTTTATCATGCGATGTATTTTAAAAAAACTTAAAGCCTCTCCATGTTGAATTATTTTAGGTAAATTTAATTTAAAGGAGCACTGTCACAAATCAAATTCCTATAACGCCCGAACCGGACTGCTCCTTTAATACTGAACCGATTCAGCTGAAATTTAAAAATGTTGTAGCCTTGTAGTGGAGCACTCTAAATACCAAAGTTGAGTTACGTAGGTTTGATATTAAAGGAGCATTCCGGTTCGGGCGTTATAGGAATTTGATTTGTGACAGTGCTCCTTTAATGAAAATCAATTCAGTTAAATTCAATACAATGATTATTATTTTAGAAGAGGAATCGCCGCATCCGATCGTCCCAATGTTTTTCACTGTAGATCCACTGCGTGACAACGCGGCCGCCGTTAAGAAATACTGCGAAGGTAATATTGATTGATATGCATTTATGTTAATGTTGTTATATAATCGGGCCAGAGTGTCCAGGAATGTTGCTACGTCTGTCGGTTGCTCCCGGAGAAAGGTTGAACGAGCTGTTGGATGTTGGGGGCAGTTGAAAATGTGGAGGACATTGTGAGCTCCTTAATTGCAGTCTGGGCGTAGATTTTTCATTTTGCTATTGATTTTATTTTGGTACGAAAAGAGTTTGTTGTGACAGTAGCCGGAGCGACGTTGGGCCAGGTAGACGTGACTGATGTGAGTAATTGTAGTTCAGAGTGGTGAATTTCCAGTAGATGGGTTCTTAGAAGAAAGTTTGGCTGAAGTTTTTTGATTGTTTCATGTGTGAAGTAGGTGTGAATAATATTGCTGTTAATTTGTTTTCCTTTTAAACTAGGCTGATAGAATGTGTCGGCGATTGGGCCGTATTTTGATTGTAGGGCATGTTTCATTTTTCTTGGTCTTTCGTTGTTTTCTGTTATTTTGTTGCTTTGGTTTTGCTAAAAATTAGGTGGATAGAAGCGAGCAGTGTGGTTCAACCGGAAAAATTTTTGTTTCTTGGTGGAGGTGGTCGGCCAAAGACATGCGATGGCAGCCAGTTGCAAGTCTTAACGCAGCATTTTTGGTTGTGTGCATAGATGAACACGGTCAAAAAGCTAGGGGGGTGTTTACCCCGGGTAAATGAAATTTCAAAATCTAGGAGGGGGGTCCTAGGGGGTCGAACCCCCCTAGCTTTCTAGGGGGGGTCGACCCGGGGTGGAAGATTTCAAGACCTAGGTCAAGGTCAGGTCAGGTGGGGTCCGATTTCCGAAACAAAATATTTTTAAACCATTAAATATTTAATAATAATTTTTTTATAAGATAATACTACATTTTATTGAATAAAAAGCAATATTTAGTTATAAAAAGGGTGTAAAAACATAAATTTGTGTTAAAAATTCACGTTTTTGCAATAAAATTTACTATAAAAAAGTACTTAAAATTTTCTCGAGAGGGGGGGGGGTCAGATTTCAAAATCTAGAGGGGGGTCAGGGGTAAAAAATTTAAAAATTTGCTAGAAGGGGGGCCCCAAAATTTCGAGGCTAGGGGGGTGGACCCCACCCTACCCCCTGTTCATCTATGGTTGTGTGGAGTTTTTGGAAGTTGGTTTTGAAGCGATTTGGAGACCAGATTGAGGCTGCATAGTTATTATTGCATAGCTATTGCTTTTTAGGTGGCGGTGAGGGTTTCTTTTTTTGTTGGCCCCAGCTGGTGCCAGCCAGGGCTTTGATGATGTTGTTTCTTCTACTAGCTTAGCTGTTGATGGTTGTTGTATGTGGACCGAAGTTGAGTTTGGGGTCAAAGGTGACGCCCAGGATTTTTGGGTTTTGTCCTGGAGGGAGTTAGTTGGCTGTTGTTGATTTTGACTTTGGGCTGGTAATTGAATATGTTTGAAGCTGGTGAGAAGAGAGTTAGTGCTGATTTTTTTTTGGAAACTGAGATGATTTAGTTCCGTAAATGGTTAAGTTAATTAAGGTGGAATGATGCAGTTGCTGAAATTTTGCCGATTTTCCCCAAAACACGTATTCGGAGGTTTTTGAGGGTCCTGATTACGAATCCCACCTTCGTTTTTCGATTTCACCCCCAGGGGGCGCTAAGGGGGGTTGCGCCCCCGCCTCCCTTGGGAGGCATTTGAACTATATACCGGTTTTATCTCAAAAGCAGCCCAAAACATGTATTCGGGGTTGAATACAGTATTGAATAATGAACACTTTTTTAATTAAAAAGTTAAAAGTAAAAAAAAAAATTTTTTTGACGTTAAAAATATTGCCGGGGGGAACTCGATCATACAGCTTTGAGAATTCGAGTCCGACGCTCTAACCACTAGGCTACTGAACTGACCCATCTGGTTTATATTGTAAAAGCTAATTTTAAACAAACGTTTTGAAATGTAGTTTCTTGGCGTCAAATCAAAGAAATTAAGTGAAAGTTTAGTCATTTGATAAGAATTAGTTTGTTCCCATCCCAACTTTTAACACAGCTGTTGTACCATAATTCCAAACTAGTTTTTAAGTTATTAACGAAATCTCTACTATCACAAAAATTAAAAATAAAACAAAATTAAAACAACTTCAATAGTAGGTAGGGATTTCGCTGAAAATTTTGGTGGACATGTACATTTGGTGTATCTAACTTGAGTTAAATTTTTGTCACGTAATATTAACTCTGG
Source organism: Microlaimidae sp. YZB2_3 (assembly GCA_030248175.1). NCBI lineage: Eukaryota > Metazoa > Nematoda > Chromadorea > Desmodorida > Microlaimidae > Microlaimidae sp. YZB2_3. The sequence continues at coordinate 31,570 of JASAMX010005968.1, forward strand.
TTCTGTTAAATTGGAAAAAAAAAACTGTTTTAAAATGTCTTTTTTCAACGAAGCATATCTCGGCCGTGGAAAGGTTCACTAAAAATGTTAAGGATACTGAACTGAGCGAAAAATAATCCTTTCTTCCAATATATACTTTGCTTCTGTCCATCACGTATGGTAGGAGTTATACACAAAAACCGACAGGGTATTCTACTAACTATATCGTTCCACCTTACGGTAGTTGGTTATGTCTGTCTCCATTTTGGCAATTTCAGTTCCGGTGGTGAAAAGGGTTGTCATCAGCATATGAAACCATTTCAATGTTTTTAGGAGGAATAGGTATGTTTGAGATCTAGAAGTTGAAAAGGGTGGGTGAGATTACTGAGTCTTGTGGGACGCCTGAGCGGATTTGTCGAGATTTGGAGATTTTTTCTCCGAAGGTAGTTCTACCAAAAATATATAATATACCGAAAAATGTGCAACTCCTATATAAAAAATGCGGAAAAGTAGGCCATTATAATGGGCCTCTCCATTTAAATGGCACTCTCCATTATAATGGCATAGTAGTCATTTTAATTCGGCGAGTTAAAATGAAGAGGAAGCCATTATAATAGCCATTTATTTATTTAATTTCACTTCCTATATACTCACAAGTGTAATACTGTCCGGGCCGCACGAGTTTCACCGTGTTGCACAGTATTAAACCAACACGGGAAAACTCGTGCGGTTCGGACAGTATTACACTTGTGAGTATATAGGAAGTGAAATTAAATAAATAAATGACTATTATAATGGCTTCCTCTCCATTTTAACTTTCTCCATTTTAACTCGCCGAATTAAAATGACTACTATGCCATTATAATGGAGAGTGCCATTTAAATAGAGAGGCTCATTATAATTGCCTACTTTTCCATACTTTTTTATATAGGAGTTGCACATTTTTCGGTATATTATATATTTTTGGTTCTACTAAATTAGAATGCCACCAGAAAGCGACTTTACTGAAACACTGAATGTTGTTGGATTAATGCCAGCAGTTTATTTCAAATCCATTTCCAAATACTTGAAATGATTAAAATAAAAACATACCAATTTATATCTGAAAACCTCATTTATTGTGAAGAAAAATATTAAGAAAGCATGAAAAATTACTTTCTGTCATAATATATGTTTTTTACCTTTGGTTTTATATTAAAATATTCATATAAAATAAATATCAGAGATTTTGTATAAAATTTTGGCCCATTTTATGTAAATTACCAAATGAACTGACTCAGTTTACTACGTTTAAATTAAAACGAAATTCAAAACATTCAATGTCACTCTAGCTGTATTTTACCGACTTCACGCCGCGTAATAAAATTAATTCAAAAAACAATGGACATTTCCGTTATTGTTTTTTTTTAATTTTTTTATAATTATAATGCGATATACAATTTTTATATAATGTCGCTTCTACAGTGCCTTAGCTACAGTGCCTTTCAGAGGAGGAACTAAACTTACAGTGTTAAGTTAAGTTTAGTTCCCCCTCTGAAATAGCTGCTTAGCCATCTGGTAAGATAGGCTGGCAGTGATGTTTTTTTTATTTTTGTAAAGAGGATTTCGATGCTGAGTGAGTGTGTTGAAGGCTTTTGTGAGATCAAGCGCAGCGACTATTGTTCTGTGCGAAGGTTTATTTTGGTGGACTGTTGCATTTATGAGGGCTCACCTTCAAAAGAGTCCCGGCACAAAAGAGTCCTTAAAAAAATCACAGCTGGCACAAAAGAGTCCTGGCACAAAAGAGTCCCGGCACAAAAGAGTCCTGAAAAAATGCGTTCATGCGCCCAAGCGCTTCGAGCGCTTAGGTCGGCATAAAAGAGTCATGGCATAAAATCTGACAGCTGACATACAATGTTCAGACCTCAGCTGTCTTCCAGTTTATGACGTATTTTAACACGTCGTTACTCTGACATAATGAGTCGAAAGCGTCGTAAAATACTTGTAACTTTGATTTTTTTTTATCTTAACACATAAATAATCCAAACAAAATGAGTCACGTTGATTTTATACTGATTGTGACTCTTTGTCTAAGTAACGACGAACAGTTAATTTAAAAGATTTTTAGCTAAATTTTTTTTTTAAAGTTGCTATTTTTTTTCTTGGGAAAACAAATGATTATTCCAATAATTACAGTTTTCAATCCTTTCATTAGCGGGCTGGAGAAAAGTTACCCAGATTTTTTAATGTGGTTAAAAACCCATATAGTTACCCAGATTTTTTAATGTGGTTTTACGTTTTTTGAGCTAAAGAACGATGCTATGTATTGTCTCGTATGTGATAACGTTTGCGTTTGACTTCAAAAGAATGACCGCTAATATTTTAACGACAACTTAAAACCTGGGGGCATTTTCATAAAACTATACGCTTAATTCATTATGTGCAATAGTTGCGTTAACGAGTCATTATTGACTAATCAAATAAGTTTTAATCAAATACAAAACTAATAATTAATCACCAACATTTTTATTGTAAATAAATAATAAAGCGTTTCAGTAAAAAATAATATTTAACATTTTTAAATCGCTTTGTTATTTTTCCCTAGAAGATTTTTTGAGTTTAGTTAATATTTACCTTGCTTACTGCGTATTTTTTATGGTGTTATCTATGTCATTTAAAGTTATGCTCAATAGTTTTGCTTTTCTGGTGTATTTATTTGCATTGCGTTATGATCAGAAGGGTTTTAAATAAAACATTTAGCATTAATAATTCGTGTAATTTGCGTAATTCAAATGTAAATTATTTAGTAAAAAGTTGACAAATATTTGGTTAAATAGCTGCCAACACTACTCACTAAGCATCTGATAATAAAGCTACTACTGTATTTGGTAAAAAATTACCAACTAGTTTGGAAAAATCAACCAAATATTTAGTTAAAAAACACAGAATAATTAAATTTAATAATACTAAAAGTTGGCAAAAAAGTACAGAAACCTGTAGTGGTCTGGAGGTATAACATTATTTGGTTGTTTTTTACTCGTTATTTGGTTAAAAATAAGAAAATGGGCGGAGAGAGAGACAATGTGTCTTTTTGTGTTTTTGTTTGTTTTTTTTTAATGTGTAGTTGTGCGCAATGGCACGCAAAAAATCCCAGTGGTCTGGTCATCTTGTTGTCTGACATCTGCAGTCGTTCTTACAATTACGATTAAAACACTTGTTTGACAAAAATTGTAATATTTTAACAATGAACAAAAAATTTAGGCTAACTAAAATCATTGTTTAGACATGATTTTGTTTTACATACACTTAATTTTGACAAAAACACTAATTCAATATTATATGATTTATACCCAAATACAACAATGATTTTTTTCTTATTTTTTAAACGCTTTACAAAGCTTTAAGCGTTTTAATAACTAAATAATAAAAATACTTGAAAACATTAATTTTTTTCCTGCAAAACTCTTCACACAACCTCTTAAGAGGCTATTTTAAAAAAAACCAATAAAAAACTGGAAGGCAGCGAAAGTGTGAACATTGTATGTTAGCTGTGAAAAATTGATTTTATGCCAGGACTCTTTTGTGCCGACCTCAGCGCTCGCAGTGCTTGGGCACATGAACGCATTTTCTCCAGGACTCCTTTGTGCCTGGACTCTTTTGTGTCAGGACTCTTTTGTGCCAGTTGCAATTTTTTTCAGGACTCTTTTGTGCCGGAATTCTTTTGTGCCGGACCCATTTATGAGGTGTAGGAAAGCAGTTGTAGCAGAATGGTTTGGCTTAAATCTGTGCTTTCTTGGTTGTTAGTGGAGGTGTTTGAGCAAAATTGGTTGAATTAGTGCCTTGAGAATTTTTATAGCTGGGCAGAGTAGAGATATTCCTCTATAGGACTTAGCAGACCTGTGCACGGTCTGAAAATGCCCCCCCGCTTTATTGGAGGATTTCCCCCCCGTTTTATTGCCCCCCCCCCCCCCCCTCCTCACCAAAAATGAAAAAGTACCTTAAAAATATGACGCCATTTTTGACCTTAAAAGCCGTCATCGTGAACTTTTTGCAGTTTTTAAGCCTTTTTTAATGCATTTTAAGCCATTTTAGACATATTTTTACCTTATTTTCGCTTTTTTGTCCTTTTTTCCCTTCTTTCTTCCCTTCCCTTCTTTTTTCTCTTTTTCTCTTCTCTTTTTTTTCTTTCCCCCCCCGCTTGCCTCCACCGTTTTATTGCCCCCCGTTTCAAAAAAATTGCCCCTTGTGCCTCCCATTTTGTAATTTTTCCCCCATAAAACCCTGGCGGGCAGTGTACAGGTCTGAGTTAGAGAGGTTGCGGTCTTTTCCTGGCTTTGGGAGCAGGATGATGTGACATTCTTTCCAGATTGTTGGAATTTCACAAGTTTTGAGACATAGGTTGAATAAGTCAGTGAGCTATTGTAAGCATAGGTGTTTTTGGTTGGGTCCGCTAGGGGGGGTCCACCCCCGGGCGAAAGGCCAAAATTTTTTAGAGGGTGGGGGTCCGGACCCCCCTGGATTTTTAGGGGGGTCGACCCCGGGTGCGAGATTTCAATTTTAGTGGGGAGGGGTCAGGGGGGGTCCAATTTTTTAGCAAAATTTTTTAAACTCAATAATTTAAGTGTTTTTAGGTCTAATATTGAATTTTATGTATTAAAACAGCCTATTTAAGCCTAAAAAGTGTATTTAAACACTGTTTTTAACTAAAAAACCCGTGTTTTTGACAGTAAATAAAAAAATATACTTCCAAATCAGTCGGGAGGGGGGAAGGGGGGTCAGCCTCGCTAGGGGGGGGGGTCAGGCCCAGACATGGGCAAGTTGGTCCGGAGTGAGGGGGGGTTAAACCCCAAATTAGGGGGGGGGTTAAAATCCGAGAAACGCAAAATACCCATATCGTTTTTTTTCTGGAGTGCATTTTACCCATATCGTTTTTCGATTTTGAAGGAAAAATAGGTTAAAAACACTAATTTTAGGTCAAAAAGCCTTTTTTATTGCATTTTTGAGCTTTTTATTGCTTAAAACATTCATTTTGACCTCAAAACTTAAGTTTGAAGGCAGTTAGAAGTCATTTTAAAGACATTTTTTCAAAATTGGTGGGGAGGGTTAACTTTTTCTCCCCCCCCTCTCACTTCTGAGTGGGGGAGTTAAACCCCACTCTCTCAGAATTCCAACCCCCCCAACCCCCCCCCCCCCCCCCTGCCCCATGTATGGTCAGGCCGGACCGCCCCCCTTGAGATTTTAGGGGGAGGGGGGGGTACAAAATTTTGGCTCTAGGGGGGGTGGACCCCTCTGTCCCCCCAAAAACACCTATGATTGTAAGCTGTTTGAACCAAGGTTTTTGAGATGAAAAAAAGATCGGTCATCTCGATTGAAAGCTTTGGATTTGTTGGCTTGTGTTGGATTGCTTTTTGTGGCGATGCAATAGGATGCGGCGATTTTTCTTGCTTTTGATTTTTCTAGTGAGATTTTAATTTTCTTCTGTAGTGTGGTGAGGACGTATTGTGGTGAATTGTCTCTTGCAGTTGTCGGCTAGTTTTTATGGGTGAATTATTTGAGATTATTATTATTATTATTAGATTATTATTTGAAAATTATTGGTGAGTTGGGTGAGGTGGTTGGCTTATTGTCGAGTGTTTTGATGGTTTTCCAGAGTTTCAAAGAATTGGTCTTGTGGCTGAAAGTTTCTAGATATGAGTGTCATTTTTGGGTGGTGAAGTTTTGAATATCATTGTGAGTTTGGTTGTTTAATTCTTTATTTCGTCAGAGTGGGAATTTGTTGTGCGGAAAGCGTCGCGCTCTTTGATGAGTTGAAGTGCCTTTGAAGAATGGTTATGCTAAGTTTCTTTGTGTTTTCTGGATACCATATT
>JASAMX010005969.1:0-14187 GCA_030248175.1 Microlaimidae sp. YZB2_3
AACTGTCACCAACATTTTCATGACCACTCTGGGCTGTGCGAACTTGATTTTTGTGATTTTTAGCTCGCTCAATTTTCTACACAGGTAAAATTTAAAGTAAATTGGAAACGCAATATAGCCTTTAGTTAGTTGAAGAAACATGTAATTAAGAGTTTGATAAGTCCTTTTAAAGTTGAAAACCCATGTTCTGCATAATTTTTGAAAAAAACTGTGTTTAGACCCTTTACTCCAACCTATCAGAAAAGTTTCGTACTTTATTGATATGCAATTACTAGAAAACCTTGGTTGGAAAATCATACATGCGCGCGAAAAACCAAAACACAAAAGTAAATCTCTTTGTTTAATTCCTTTAATCTCGACCTATGTCCGAAAAATGGTTTTTAATATTTCTTGTTAAAATGCGTTGGTAATTGAGCATTTCGTTGGCTTAGCCACTTCGGCTGTTTTTTTTTATGTAAGCATCTGCTTTATGATAATCCCGAACAAAAATTAGAACAGACTTAGAACTTTTAATTTTTTTGAAAATTAAAACTTTTTTGTTTTTTCAAAGTTTCATCATAATCCTATTATTTAACAATAATTATTTATTAATTGGATTCATTGATTTAGGAAACCCGTCCTTTAAACATATCTGGCGCTTAATTTACCCTGTGTGGCAGTTATTACAATAAGTATTTTATTGCATGTGTTTTGTTTTTCGAACGAGCGTACACCCATATAATTTTGTAAAATATTAAGTATTTATTAGTGTCGAAATATGCTGTTTTAGATATAAATATATTGAAAACTGGCCTTTTCACGATTGGTCAATGGGATCCTTCCTTTGCAAATTTTCGTCGTCTACGGTTTATTTGACGGCGACGGCGTCATTCCATTCTATCGCCATCATCGGTGTGGATCGCTGGCTAATGATCTTCGCCAAAGTATAGCGAGAATTTGTGTTATCTGTTTATACAATCAATTATAAATCTCACTACACCCTCATATATTGTACTATTTCACCAGCAAGGGCGACTTTTTAAAATTCATTCGGTCCTCCTGACACGATCTTTTAAGTAGAGTTCATCTTTGCCTTGTTTGAGCAATAATCAAATGGTTGACACAGAAAAAACACAACCTTATAGCGAATTTCCCACGCAATTCATGCATATATTTCACACCCAAATATATTATATTATAAATTCCACCGCAATTACAATTCAAATCCAAAGTATAATTACTTACACTTGCTCTGATTTTTCTGCGTCAACCATTTGATTATTGCTCAAAAAGGCAAAGATTAAATGCAACAAAAGAATGAGTTTTTTTTTTCGAACTCACCATCTAGCGTCGTGGGTGTGAATAGTTTTTTGTCATCTGAGAAAAAACCTAGGAAAAGTCCCACAATTAAACTAAAATTACATCTTGGATCCATGTACAAAATTATGAATTAAAACAAAGTCACTGGGTCAAAAAAAATTGATTCTTATTTTGTACAAAAAAATTTGCGCTGTAACGGTTCGTTTTTGTTGAATTCACCGTAAAATTAACCCTTTTTCTTTACGGCCTCTAAAAATAGTTCTAAACCGCTGAGGCACAATACTATAGCGATGTTTCTGTTGCTTTACTTTTTTTAAAGTTTTTATATGTAAACTACTGTGGTAAGCATTGCGGAATCGACATTATGTGGTCGATACAAACCAAAATTTATAGAATTATAAACTTCCAGCAAGTTTTGTATTTTTTTGGCTGTGCACATTATCGTGGAATATTCTAAACGTGAGGAGCTATTTATTGCCCATTTAGATCCCTGTTGCATGCCAGAGTTTAGACATTCTTATTGCTCTGGCTCTAGTTATAATTTTTTTGCGCTGATTAGCGAAAGACTGATAAGCAACCTTTTGGAGCTGTTACAACAACGGATGTTTCATATTATAACTTTCATAATTTTTTTAAAGAAAAATTGGGATATCCTTGACTGAGGTAAAAACTTTTTTGTAGACCGGAGAAAATGGTAGGTGATCTCTAAATTTCCAAATTCTACGCTTAGAATCACCGCATCAACCACAAAGTGGCCATACTGCTCACTGTGCTTCTTTGGTCCGGATCTTTTGCCCTGGCATCGCCTTATCTCTATTTTAGCGAGGTACTTTGGAGTGAAAACAAAATTAGTTCAATTTTTTTATTATTAAAAAACGAGCCATAAACGAGCCATACTACTGGGTCTTTAGAGCCATAAACAGAGAATTTGAAGCCATAGGAATTTTTTGGGAACTTGGAGCCACGAGCAATGGGAAATTGGACCTTTAAGAAAAAATTGGTTAAGGCTTAAATTTAGGCTTCACTTAGGCTTAGGTACACGTTTTAAAGATTTCTATTTTTGACTCCAAGTTCCCTTCTTACGGCTCCAAGTTCCCTATTTTTGGTTTTAAGTTCCAGCTCCCAGTTCCCTCGGCTCCATCGACTCTGAATCAAAATAATGACATCTTTATGGATGAATCCCACGTAGGATTAAAAATTAGTACTTCTAAAAATATATAATACAAAAAAAACTTTTTTTCTTAGTTTTCTGTAGTGAATAATGCGACTTTCGACTTTGCGACAAAAGTTAATTGCAATATGTTTTTGGAGTGGGGATTTAAATCATTAACAAATTCTTACGGATTTCTGAAAATTAAAAGAAAATTTAAAGAAAAACCGCAAATGCTTCTTTTAAAAATTTACTCTTGATTTTTTACAACTATAAGACTAGGTAAAGAAGAATAGATTTTAACAATAGACTTTTGCCAGCAATATTCCTTCAAACATTTTGATTTCACTTCCGGTCGTTAAAAAACTAAAACTGGACTCCTTGGCTGGCGGTGGTCGGGCGAGTCGGACCGTGCGCTGTCAGTTGACGGCGCAGTGCGCCGCCACCTGCAAGCGGGCCCTGCAGGCGGTCACGGTGAGCGTGCAGTACTTCCTCCCACTCCTCATAATCCTGCCGACGGACGTCCATCTGGCCGTTTTCATGTGGCGCCGCCCTGATGTCAGTAATTCCCACAACGCGGAACGGACACGGAAAAATCATCAGCGGAAGCAGAGAGCCGTCGGAATTCTCCTGGCAATTATACTCACCTATATCCTATGCTGGTCCCCACTACTCATCATTTCAACTGTCAGTTTCATTTTCACGCACAACGGGGTGAGTTTTTGAAAGCGCAGCATTTATTAGAAGAAATTTAGACGTTTTTACAGATTAGCATAACAGAGCAGTGTATTTAATGAAATTAGAACAACAAGTATGCACTGTACAACATCGGTCTTTTCGGATTTGGGAACTTCTAAAACAGCAGAAATACAACGTGCATATTCACGATTTTACCAAGTCATTGCGGTGTTCACGGGGCCATGTGAAACTTAACACATGGACGGTTAAAAAATAAATAAATTTAAAAAATTAAAAAATTTTGCCCTGGATTTCGCCCCGGAATTTTATACGGTCTTGGTAAAATCCACAAAGCTAATCTTCCACTGCGCCCAATTTTATCCGCAATAGGTACCGCAACTTACAAATTGTCAAAATTTTTGGTTCCTCTGCTCTCACCATTAACTGTTAACAAAGACACAGTTCGGCACTCATTTACCTAGCTAAAAAATTGTGCTCTCTAAAATCAGACGAAATTCCTTGTTTACTAATATAATTCACCTACCACTTTTACACCTAATGATTTTTCGGATTTTTCGCGTCTTGCTGTTAAAGATTGTAATTTTTTGTTTGACTCAAAACTTTACAAGCAAATAGACGGGGTTGCGATGGGATCCCCACTTGGTCCCACCTTTGCAAATGCTTTCCTATGTTTTCATGAAAAAAGTTGGTTACAAAACTGTCCTGATTCGTTTAAACCTGTATTTTTTCGACGCTATGTTGATGATTGTATAGCCATGTTTCGTGACAGGTCCCATGTGGAATTGTTTTTACAGTATCTTAATTCAAAATATTCATCAATTGAATTTACATATGAGCTTGAGAACAACGGTTCTTCACCTTTTTTAGACATGCTGGTCTCCAGAAAAAACAACAGTTTTAAAACTTCCATTTATAGAAAATCTATGTTTAGTGGCGTTTATTCACATTCTGAAAGTTTTTTACGGTAACGGGACTTTAGAGCCGGAGTGAGGGGACTTTAGAGCCGAGGGTCTTTAGAGCCGTAGTGTGGGACTTTAGAGCCGTATTGGAGGGACTTTGGAGCCGTAACGTAACTTTTGTGTTCAGAAAATTCATAAAAAATTAAAATTAAGGGACTTTAGAGCCGAACTCCTAAATTTATTATTTTTTTGTTATGTGCGTTACATATTTTACAAATTTAGTACATTTTTTATGGAAACTAGTGAGATTTTGACTTGTAAACTGTTTAACACCTTTCAATAGTATTTTTAAAAACCTTTTGGTGTCAGCAAAGAATATTTTCGGCAAAATATTTTCCAAAATATTTTTTTTCTTTAGGCACTAAATTTATCAGCATTTCAATAGCTTTTACGTTTTAAGCTTTTTTTAGACTTTTATCATGAGTTTTAGGTTTCGCTTAGGCTTAGGAAAGAAAAAGTTTTTTTTGTCTTGATTTTTGTTGTGCAAAAATTTTTTAACATAAAACATCTTTTATATTTTTTCTAATAAATATTTTAAAAAACGTGAATCTTAACCCTTAGCCATACCTTAAATTCCTATAAAAAATCTTTATTTTAACAAATCAAAAATCGAAGCCATGTTCTTGCACTAAAATGATAATATAAAGTTTATCAATTTCTCGAGCATAATTAATTTAAATTTCCATTTTAAATTTACTAATTTAATGGTTTTTAAGATTAATTTAATGTTTTTGATAGTGTAATTCAGTTTAAAATCATTAATTTTTAAAAATTTACATGTAGAAACAGCCAAAATGATTCAAAAATCATTTAAATTTGTTTAATTTGTTCTTTTTTGTTGATTCCGTCTGATCTGCACATCAATATATAATTTGCAGAAATTTGAGGTGGAGTCGGAGTCAGAGTCGGTGGAATTTAGTGTTTGCCAGAAATTTTTATGTGTTATAGAAATGTTTTAATATTACTTTATATTGTTTTACTATTGTTTGCAAACGCATTTTTCATTTCGGCTCTAAAGTGTCTGCCGCGGCTCTAAAGTCCCCAGGTCCGGCTCTAAAGTCCCGGCTCTAAAGTCCCTCGGCTCTAAAGTCCCCAAACCGTTTTTTACCTGCATGTTATAAATCGCGCTTGTTATATACTTTATTGTTTCGCTCGTTTAACCTTTCCAATAGTTTTCATGACTTTCACACTGACGTTTTATTTTTGAAAGATTTAATGTGTAAGAATGCATATCCTATACATATTATCGATGCTTGTATTAAACGGTTTTAGGACAACAAGTACACTAAAAAACTAAAAAAATCCTACCGTACCCGGCTTACCTGTTATTATTACACTACCATACGCCGGTGTATGTTCAAATTTTACTAAATATAAGCTAAAAAAGTTATTTAATAGGTATTTCCCACAAGTAAAAATTTCTATTATATTTTCATCTACGCGTCGTTTGTTTAGTCTTTTTCCATTTAAGGATAGAATTCCAGTTGGAATGAGATCTAACTTTGTATACAAATATAAATGTCACGCTTGTAAACGCCACTTCTCGGTTAGAATCTCTGAACATACGAAAGTCTCTCACTTAACTGGAAACTCGCTAAACAAGTCTAAAATCGTCTATTGACGACCATACTTTATTATGTAATGTAAAAACTAGGTTACCATGTTTTAAAGATTTTTCTATTGTGTCGTCCGCTCAAAATGAGTTTTTTCTCAAAATAAAAGAAAGTTTCTGTATTCAATATTACAAACCTGAGATTAATGATCCTTAATTAATAATTAATGATTGAGTTGAATTGATACACTTGAGTTTATTGTGCTTTTAGGACAGTTGTATAGTTTATTTTTAAGTTTATTTTTAAGCCTACTTTCATCGTAGTTTTAATTTTTTAAATTTTTTCATACCGATATTTATATTTTAAGCTTTTTTTTGTAACTAATTCCGTTATTTTAGAATAAGTTTTAGTAATCATTTCTGACGTATTTTAGTCTGTAAGTATTATCATAAATTATACTGTGGTTTTCATGCTTTGCTACAGTTGCAGAACTGTGGAAGGAAGCTATTGTTATCCCAATCCATAAAAAAGGCTCTGCCAGTAAATAAAATAATTATCGACCCATATCTCTGACATGCGTAACATGTAGAATTATGGAATCTTCAGTCTGTGATGTAATGCTTAAATATCTTAGGGAAAATCAGCTGTTATCAAAAGATCAGTTTGGGTTTTTGAAAAATAGGTCGACATGTCAGCAACTTCTCAGCACTTTAAATGATTGGTCAATTGCCTTGCGCGACCGGAAAGTAGTGGACGCGGTGTATATAGATTATCAAAAGGCTTTCGATAAAGTCTCTTATGATAAACTTTTATTAAAGCTAAAAGGATATGGCGTAGGATATGAGCTGCTTGGGTGGATTTCAAACTTTTTGGTCGGTAGGCGACAAAAAGTCTTAATTGACGATTGTTTTTCTGACTATATTCAAGTAAAATCTGGGGTTCCCCAAGGCAGTGTACTTGGATCCTTACTTTTTTATTGTTTATAAACGATATGCCAGAATGTCTTAATCAAGAAATATGCGTAAAAATGTACGCTGAAGATACTAAACTTTACTCAGTTAAAAATCCAGCTCAAAGCCCATTAAGTTTTCAACAATTTTTGGACAAACTTTATGCTTGGTCCGCTAAGTGGCAACTTAATATAGCTTTCAACAAGTACTGCGTTATGAGTTTTGGTCATAATAATCAAAATCATGACTTCTTTTTGGGAAACAATCTAATAGAAAAAGTCTCATCCACTAAAAATTTGGGTATTACAATTAGCAATGACCTAAAGCCATATCATCATTGCTTAGAGGTTGCTAAAAAAGCTCATGCGCGAAATTATCTTATTTTCCGTATTTTTAAAACAAAAAAATACTAAAATTCTCATTCAAGCGTACAAAGTATTTGTAAGGCCTCTTGTTGAACATGAAACTCCCGTGTGGTCCCTCCAATACAAAAAAAATAATATACTTATTGAGCAAGTCCAACGTAGCTTCACGCGTGGACTCTTTGCCCGCTGTCAAATCCTTAAAACGGAGTACACTGGGCGTTTAACTTTTTTGAAGCTTGACAGTCTTGAAAGCAGAAGAATAAAAAACGATTTAGCTTTTTGTTATAAGGTACTTAATAGTAAACTAGATATTCATAAAAACGAATATTTTAAAATAGTTAATAACTGCAAAACCCGTTCTAATGGGTTAAAACTTGAAATATGAACCCAAGAATTGACGCAAGAAAATATTTTTTTACTGTCAGGGTGTACAAAATTTGGAACTCCTTATCCAAAAATTTTATAAACTCTCCCTCAATTAAAACATTTATTAAAAAACTTCCAACATTATCTAACCTAACTTACGTTTTCTAAAAAAAACATAAGTAAATAAATAACCCGTACAATATTTTTTTCCTTTTTTAGGCTTGTGATTTTTATTTTAATTTTACGTTTGTTTATTTGTATGACTTTTAATTGTACATTAGTGCCTTTGTATATTGTATTGATATATGTTAAGACCTGTACAATAAATTTCTTATCTTATCTTATCTTATCTTATCTTATCTTATCTTATCTTATTTTATCTTATCTTATCTTATCTTATCTTATCTTATCTTATCTTATCTTATCTTATCTTATCTTATCTTATCTTATCTAGATTTCCCGCTTTGTTTATGCTTTAATTTATTTTATTCGCGTGTTTTTCTTCTTTTTGTATATTGTACTGACGTTTAAAGTTCGGTTTTTATCATGTTTTACAATTTTGTCTGTTTTAGATACTCTTGCTGAGGATGGCCTTAAGTTCAGGCCGAAACGTTCAAGTTTTATCAATAAATTATTTTAAATCTCTCAGTTTTAATATATACAGTATTTGACTTTTTTAGGGTGTTATAACCTAATGATTCGGAGTTCAAAATAATTTAAATTTGTTATGATTAAACAGGTTTGTTGCTTTTTTTTCCAGGACGACCGAAAACTTTGTGCAAAATTACAAAAATGCAGGTGACGCCTAAAAATATATATAAAAAATTGCGGCAGAAATTTGAATGTACAAAAAATGCTCTCGAAGAAGATTTTAAAATTATACAACAAAAAATGCCCCATAATTTTTTACCAAAATAATTTTTGAACAAAAACATATAAAAGGAAAAATTCTAACACAGAAGTTTAATGCACCATAAGATAAACTGAATAATAATTCATGAACCCAATGATAAAACAAACAACTTCAACCAATTTATCTCCTAAATTTTACCGTTAAAAACGTTACACTTTTACAATAATATGTGGAAGTAAAATTAGAAGGAGATGTAAACTTTTAAATGGGTTTAAAAAATAATATTCAGTTCATTCTATGGCGCATTAAGTTTTTTATATATTTTACTATTTTTTATGTTTTTTTAATTTAAAAATTGCTTTATCTTAAAAACATTAGGGTATTTTTGGTAACCGTTTTCATCCCGCCTTCTTTTACACGTTAAATCTTCTATGAGACCTCTCTGCACATTCCAATTTCTGTCGTTATTCTTCATAATTTTTCTCAGCCCTTATTTGTCTTTTTTCCTTGTGCAGAGAAGGAGAAGAGCCTATCCGTAAAATCAGCCGAAATGCCTTGAGTTTTAACTTAGGTATGTCCTTAATCGTGATTAATTATCAGGGATCCTCTAATTTATTTTGACGCCTTATAAGTACATACCTTACAGCAAGCTTACATTGTTTGTAATAACAGTGCCAAAACTAATTTCAGTCGGGAACGATGGAAGACGTGGTACAGACTATGTACATCCAGCAATGTTTCTACCTCTTGGCCTCTCTGGGCGTGTGTTTGACCCCGGTGCTCTATCTGCTCAACGACTCCTTCCGGACCGAACTGCTCATCCTTTTCAAATGCCTCCATCCGTCGGCGGCTAAAGATCTGTCCGAGACCCGCTACAACCACAGTCGCTACCCCTTCTCCCGCAACGCCCTTTCCAACTCTTTCCGTATGGCTGGAGTCATTGCCAGGACTGTCAGACATGGCAGCACTGTCAGCTGCAACATCAATACAGAGTAAGTTGCATGCAGTCGCAGATGCAGTGTTGGAATCAACAGTGATATTGAACAAGTCACAAATAATAGTATATGCAGTCACAAATAATAGTATATGTAGTGCTGGCATCAACATTAATACAGAGTAAGTCGTAGGCACACCGTCACATATGCACTGTTGGCAAAAACACTATACAAAACAAATCGCTGCTGTTGTACATGCAGTTTTACTGTCAGAGCCAAAATCTAGAATGAATAAGGCACAGACAGTAGCAATATATAGTATTATATATTTTTGGTAGCATATGCACTGTCAGTTTCAACGTCAATACAGAGGAAGTTGCATGCAGTCGTATATGCAGTGCTGGCATCAACACCAATACAAAATAAGTTGCTTGTAGTTTAATATGCAGTTTCAGCATCAAAATCGAATGAGTAAACCACTTAGTAGCCGCACATGTACAGTCAGTTTCAACGTCAATACAGAGTAAGTAAATCACATTCAGTCATCAATGTCAATACAATGTACAAAATAATCCTACTAAAAAATTCGCATAGTTTATTGCCATGTTGTTTTCTTAAACCTAAAAATGTGACAGTTTAAGCGCGGCTGTTGGGTCAACCGCCCAATGTAATCTTGCAAAAAACCGGTTTTATGCACTTATGGACTCTATTTACTCCCAACGATAATTCCGTACCACTTTTACATAATGTGGAAGATATAATAACACGAACGTCCGTGAGTGAAACATGGAGTGGGCACCATTAAAGTATATTAAGGATGCTCTACTAGATTTAGACTGGCCCACTTGCGCAAAGCAATGTTTAAAAAATTTAATATATTACAGTATTAGAGCCGACTCAACTCGTGACCACCAAATGTTTTGTTTTAAATTTAGTTAGTTTGTTACCCAGCATATTTGAACAAAACTGTAATCTAATGCACCTTTGCGCGCGGTAAGAAATTTTGGACGAGCTGAGTTAGCCTTAGTAAAAGCTATTCGAGAGAGCAAAAAACTCTCCCGTGACTGGATATCAATGTCAATGCATAAGTTTTGTCAATGCATTATTTACTGAATAATTGTATTTTCATTTCCCAATGGTTCCATATAGAATCATTGACCAAAGATATGCATAGTACACAAGACAGCGATTAAACTATCTTTATTGGTTTATTTACCCACCTGTATGACGGATTCTCAGTTTTGAAAATTGAATTGAATTGAGTTTTATTTGCAAAATGCATGACATCATAAGGCATGAAAGATGCATTGACATTACACCCTATATATAAATATTAAAAATGAAATAATAGGCATAAAACATGACATAAAATAGTAAATAAACATATATCACACAAAAAAGTACAAGTTTGTATAGATGAATGAATTACAATGCAAAATCCTTTTAGCTTAGAATTGTTTGTAACAGATCATGCAAGTTTAAATGAACTTTAAAGTATAAATAAAATGATTTGGGATTTTGTTCCAAAGTCTAATGCTATCTCAAAACCAGCTGTAAAGACAAAAAACTCTTTTTTGTTTTTTTTTTTTGTCAAGACAAAAAACAAAAAACATTTTCTGCAATTATTTAAATCTTTTCTGAAATACTGCGGTATGTCAGAATCAAAAACTATTGTCGAGGTTGTGGTGCAGTGGCAAAACGCACGTCTTGCTTACTGAATCGTCCTGGATCGAGTCCCGACTGAGACACGGTACAGTGTGATAATATTGATTAATTGTTAATATTGTTATATGTAGTAATTGGTTGCGAAGTTAGTGCTGAATAGCATCGCCCTTGCTTATCTTGCTTTATGCGCAATAAATAAATAAATAACCTATTTGTTATAAAATGAATTTGCAAAAGCTCAATTTTTTTAATTTCAGCGATGGTTCCGGAGTGGATAGCTCGTGCATCAAGTTGTCGCCGGATTACAAGCGCGAGCGATTTCTCAGCGTTGATATTAACCGATTTCGAAAGCCCATTCTGACCAAAAACAACCGCTCCATGGATTTACCGGACGGTCCTCGGGGGGAAGATTCCGCAGATTTAAACGACAATTCCGAATCCGTTTCTGTCGAATATTCTTCCTTTTTAACCAACTCCCAAACCAGACAGACCGGCTCTTTGAAAGTCTTCGATTCGCACGAAAAGTCCGCGCTGCTCAACGGCGACACTGATCAGCACAATGACAAGAAAAGTCTGTCGGTGAGGAGCAAAAAATTGGTGAGAATTAGCATTTCAGAGTGCAGTAACGAGAATACATCGGAAGAAATTATGGTTTAGTTACGGAGTTCAGTAACTAATGTTGGTAGTGATTCGTTTGTTAGTTATAATATACACATTTAATAAATATATTTGCAATACTTTATATCCAATTTTTGTGTATTACAAAGCTTGAGATTACCAAATAAATTGTCAAAATAGTTTATATATAAAATTAAGGTGTGCACTGGGGCCTATTTCGTAAAAATTGCTTGTAATTAATTTACAGCTGTAAATTAATAAACGCATATTTTTCTTTTGTATTTTTAATTAAAAACTATATTAATAAAATTGCGTTTAGAATTTAAAAAATTACATGGCTGTAAATTCCGTAAATTCCACAGGTACGTACGTATTTTTTAATTAATAAAATAAGAAGAAATAAAATGCGTTTATTAATTTACAATTACAGAAATCTTTATGAAATAGGCCCCTGGTGAGAAAATATGATACTTAACCGACTTCCTGGTCGCCTTTTCTCCATTACCACGATGATGGGAAGAAAGTTAAACCGTGGTAACCGGGGAAAATGTTATCACGAGAACCGGCTAAGTTAAAAGCAAACCTGCTGTGTCTGGTTTATTTGTTCAGGAAATAAAAAAAAATGGGATTCACATAGCAATCAAACAAATTTACTGCCATTTATAGCAATCGATAAAATTCGTAAAAATTAAACGTTGAATTATGATTAATTGATGTAAGCAGCTCTAAATTGCTTTGATTTGATTGGTTATTACATACTCCTTCTATTTTTGTTCCTCGCACAAATAAAACGGAAATTTCTGATTGTTTTGGTTCTAACAAATGCATGATTTAACTAACAAAAAACTATGTTGGAATATACTTGCGACTTTTAAATATCAACTAAAATTAAAAATTATCATATTTATTCGCAGATAACGCCTTGTTTCCTCAAAAAAGGTAATTTTTTTTTATTAATATTAAATAATAAAAAAACTGAAATTTTTATAGAGCAGGGTTGTCTAACTTTGAGGGCAGTTTTTAGGTTTAACTTTATTCATTAGTCCTAAATTCGGGTTGCAAACAAGGCTTTAAGGTTTTTTAAACTTTTAGTTGTACTTCTACGGTTTTTAATTTTGCATTTTCACCTCAATTTTCAAAATTTGCTTCGTGTTTTGGCTCTGAATATTCTTTGCTCCAAGCGAAATCAAGCTATGTAACTTGTGTAGTTGTTCTTGTTTAAATAAATTACAGAAATCTTTATTATCACTAATAAAAAATAACTAACAACAAGATTTTATAGCAATCAATTTTAAAACACACAACATCTTAAACTTGTATAGCAAAGAATCCTGTGTTTTCATCAGGCTAATAAGTTGTTTGTTTTGAAGAATAAAAATAACAACGTGACACCCAATATAATATGGAATATGTATTTTTACGAAAAAATTTTTTTTTGCTAAAGTGGATAACCTAATCAAGTATGTGAGCGGTGTTTTAAGCATTGTTTTTCATAAAATTCAATCAGAAAATTGTAGTTAATCATCATCAGTTAAACAGACCGCATACTGCAGATCTTTCAGCGCTACCGTGGTGGGTGGTTGTACATAGTTTGAACGCTAATTAGGTTTGAATGGTTTACGATTAGTGCTGAGGGATCAGTAGGTTATTTTATCACTATCATAATCTTTAGCGTTATTCGGATCTAAGAAACGGAGGTGAAACTGAATTTCGTTTAGTTTCGCGCGTTTCGTTTAGTTAACAAACAAGAGCTATAATTTACTATCGGGAAAATTATTTGCTTAAAATGGACGCCGAAAAAATGATTAGAAAAGCGCTCAAAATTTTTCTTTTTATAATAAGAATAATTTATGTTTTTACGAAGCAATGTATTAGGAAAACTGACTTAAATTCGGCCAGCCTTAATTTTGGTCACCGGATGCTATTTTTGCGCAAAGTTATAAAATGGGCTGAACTATGGTGAAAGATAGATGACATATGTATGCTATCTATCTATCTAGCTATAAACCCTTCATTTCATAGCTATGCGCATGGCAAAAATAACAGCCGGTGGCCGAAATTAAGGCGGGCCGAATTAAAGTCAGTTATTTTACATTCGAATGGTAAAACACGTAATTTTTTATTCACACTTTTAGTTGAACCTTAATGTTTATTTATTTAGTTTATGCATTATTTTATGATTAGAAACCAAAAATATTCCATTGACCAGCAGACTCGTCGCTCTTTCGAATAGTAATTTTTTTTATAAATAAATAAATTTGCCGTGTGAAAAACGGCTGGGGTGGAAATAGTAATTACAGACTCTAGAAGCGGGCCGAAGGGCTCGCCCCCGGTCGTACAAAAGATGCGCGAAGTGCACAAGGGAAGGACTGGTTTACGAAACTGAAGGGCCTCCAACTCCAAGCTAACGTACTTGACTCCCTGTTGACACGCTTGGTGCTTTTCGCGCGCGTTCGATCCGCCAGAGTCGCGAAACGACCGTTTCGAGGCTTCGGAAATGTTGTTCTAAGTACTTAATCGCGAACGATAGATCGGCGCCGAAAAACCAATCCACTCCCCCCATGTTCGCTTACGGGGTTTGTACTTGTTCCCCCCTCGCTTACAAGTCCGCTTAAATAAATGACTTATTTTATGTAAACATAGTAAAACAGCTACAAAAAGTGTTTCAACCAACGGGCCGAGGAACTTTTTTTGAAACGAATGCTTGGATAATCAAATATGATGCGATTTTTTATTATTTTTATACCTTTTTTACTTACTAAAGTTTATCTACAC
>JASAMX010005972.1:0-30873 GCA_030248175.1 Microlaimidae sp. YZB2_3
AGAGCTAATTTGAAATAAATAAAGACTTTGTGGCTCAAATCACTTTTAACTAAAAAACGCGAGTAGGACATTTTTAAGTCGATGGTCTTTTTTGACAGATTTGTTTTTTCTGTTAAAACATAATTACGTTGCAAAACTTTGTTTATAAGGTTAAAAAAATAGTTAATTAAATTTGTTTTATATTCAAAATATTGGTTTATAGTTGTAAATTAACCGTTCATTATAAAATACAACACAGAAAGTTAAAAATTTAAATACTTTCAAATCATGGGTAATATTTATGATGTTTGTGACCTATATGTTATGCTCTGTGGGATCAAATTGGGATGAGCTAAAAAATTTCAGACTCTCCACATTCATTGTAGATCAATTTTTTCCAAGTGTTCATTGGTTAAAAGTAATTTTGTAGCGTTATAATTTCGTTAAGATAACAAGAGAGGAAGTTTAACAAAACTTCCGTTCAAATGGGAGGGTTTTCACGATTGTCGTGGTAGACCAAATAAAAAACTCACACTGTAGGGCAAACACTAAATTCCACCGACTCCGACTCCGACTTCGCCTCAAAATTCTTGCAAATTATATATTGATGTGCAGGTTAAGCTTAGGCTTAGGCTTAGAATAAAATTTGCATAATATTAAAAATTACGGTAGATTACGGTAGATTTTGGACGGAGTCGGAGTCGGAGTCGGTGGAATTTAGTGTTTGCCCATTGTAGTGTACCCAAAAAATGATGGTCGACATTAAACGAAACGAAGTTTTTCGCTACCAACGCGTTTTTTTGTGAACTTTTTTCAATATCCTTCAACTATTAATGTGTTAATTGGTAAGGTTGATAACCGTTTGTAAAGGACAATACCTCATTTGATTATTTGAATGAATTCTTGAGTAACTAATTGTCTAGTTTGTCCACGCAAGATATTATAATAATAATAAGATTTGAAATACATACAATACATTAGAAACTGAGTTTGCAAAATTTACATTGGAAGTTTTATTGAAATATTATAGCCCATTCATCTCAATCAGTCACACCTCGATTTAGAGGGAACTTCAAATTCCGGTTAAAATTAGTTATTCAGCTAAAAATATTCAGGTTAGAAATTTACTTCGTAGAATAAGACCAAAAGAAGAAAAACGAAGCGAGGATTGGCGTAAAAGCCTTCCCGACGCTGCAAAAAACGTAAAAAAATCAAATAGATTTGATAAATAATCCATTTGGTAATTGGCGTAAAATTACCATTTTCTATATAAATTGGTAATTTTAAATTTTTATTGGTTGACTTTTTGAAAGTTTAACACAAAACAACGATTTTCAATTAGAATATAAAAAATTGAGATGCAATCCTTTTATTTATCAATTAAGAAAATAATCTATTAATCAGCCGATAAACGCAAAGCGATTCGGCCTGATTGTATTTAGCGTAATCAAAAAACCAATTGATCAATCAAACAATACCTTAATCAATTAATCTCTTAATCGATTAATATATCAATCCATTAATTTCTCAATTAAATAATCACTCATTTAATCAATCAATTCATTAATCGTTATATTAATCAATGCACTTTTGTGGAATTTAGTTAAAATGTTAATGTTTTAAAAATCAAAATTATCTGGTTTTTTTCATTTCAAATTTCATACTGTTTGTTATGGGTATTCTAATTTTTATATAGTTAAAAAAAATATAGACCTATGTCACCATTGGGAATATCAGTACATGATAATGTTATTCTTAGTCCTGACTAGTGTTGTAAAAAGTTACTTTTACTTTTACTTAAAGTAATAAAAGTAACGGATTTTGGATTACTTTTACTTTTACTTTTACTCGACTTTTAAAATTTCAAATACTTTTACTTTTACTCTTACTCGACTTTTGAAATTTCAAATACTTTTACTTTTACTCTTACTCGGATTTTCCACTGAAAATACTTAAATTAATTTAAGTAAAGCTTAAGTAATTTCAATGGGTTGATTTCCTATGGGCTTGTTGTAAAGTAAAAGGCAAAAGACAATTTTTTATGCCGCTAACACGCTAAAACCATTTATTTTGACTAAAAAACTTATTAAATTGATAATTATGCATAAAATTAGCAAAAAAAACTTTAGAACGGAGCTCTGGAGCTCCAAAAACCGGTATTTTGCTCCGGTTCAAAATTACTTTTATTATACTTTTACTCTTACTTTTACTTAAAAAATAGGTCTTACTTTTACTTTTACTTTACTTAAATAAAATTTTGACCATTACTTTTACTTTTACTTTACTTAAATTAAAAAATCACTAATTACTTTTACTCTTACTTTACTTAAATTAAAATTTTTCAATTTACTTTTACTTTTACTTAAAATAATTCAAAATCAATACTTTTTACAACACTAGTCCTGACTCTCGAGAAAAAACTCTGAAACTCATCACTGAAAAAAATTTCAGTTCAGGTAGGGTAGCTGACTCAATTTCGTCCACATTTTTTTATTTTTTTGGATAAGTTTTTTTATTCTTCTAATCGAGCCAAGATTTGGTCTAAAAATCAAACGACAGCTATTTTTGATATTCCAGTGCAAAATTTAAAAATTTATGTTACACTTAAAAATCAGTGGAGGTTTAAACTTTTTTGCTATATTCGCCGAAGTTAAGGCGCGTGCCATTAACTTCAGTCACTTTGAAAAAAAATGGCAATAACTATTGCTAAAACGAAAAATAACTATTTTTAACAGGTCCAAATTTACCCGTGGGTAATCAGCAAAGCAAATCGTATTAAACAGGTTCTTTTGAGTGAATTTTAAGGTGGACAAAATTAACGGAATCTTAAAATGCGCAATTAGTTAAACACATTGCAAAGTGCTTTCCAAGATAATATTGAAACACAAAAATGAACAATTTTGAGCCTTAAATAGAAACTATTTTAATGTTATATATTTGTTCGTACTAAATTTGATGCAGTTTAAACACAAAGCAAAAATCCAAAAAATCACAAAAAATTCACTTTTTGTATGAAAATTTTAATAATGTAAAACAACACAAATAAAAACTTTGGAAAAAAGCTTTATTCAAACATTAATCTAGTTACTTTTATGCTAGTTTTTTGTGTTTTAAAAGTAAGCCGATTTTCTAACAACTAAACTGGTGGCCGAAATTAAGTTCTGGCCGAAATTAAGTCAGATAACCTACGCGTTTTTTCTTAAACACGGATCTGAAAAAAATTTAAATCCGCAAAATTTTTTTTTATTAATAAATAAAACATATTGAAACTTATTTGTGACATTCAAAAAAAGTCAAAGCTTTTGTAATATTAGCGCAGTTTTAAAACCCAAGGCAACATTTTTGAATGTTAACGAGTAATACACTGTGGTGTTTCAAATATTTTAAAATTCGTTTTTTTTGACCTGATAATAAATAATTTTATGAACCCTAAAGACACAAAGAGAATGCTAAAATATTAATAAATAATAATATAGTATATAATATAAAATATATATTATACAAAAATCATAAATTATAATATTCTGCAACTACCATTGTGATTTTCAACAAAACAAAAATAAAATGACAGTTTGGTTTTTAAAATACATCAATATTGGACCAGTTATATGACTGTGTTTGAGAACCACAGATTAATCAAATTATTTTTGCAGTAAATTTTTTCCCGAAAAAAATCTCTTGCGGATTTTTTTACAATTTATTTTCCAAGTCAGCGATTTAACAACGCGTACTTAAATTTAAATTTTTTTTTAAATGTGCTTTTAAGTATTGTTTTAAGACTTATGACTGATTTTACATATCAAAGCACCAATTTTTAAGCATTGAGTTTTAATAACTAGGTCTATAATAACTAGTATAGTTCCCCAGAGCTCCAAACTCTGAACTCCGGGGCTCCGCTGTTTTTTGCAAATTTCACGAATAATTAAATAGTAATCCCATAGATCATTTTATCAACATTTTTTTGTAAACTTAAATTTTTCTAAATCTTATTTAAAACAATATAAACAGTACCAGAAATACAAATTAAGTATTTTAAAATGTATTTCAACTAAACTTCAAATCGTTCATTTAAGGAGCGGAGCTCCTATTGTTTTAAATGACAAGAGCTTTAGAGCATGATATTGGAGGGTAGAAATATCACTATTAATAACCCTTATTTGGATTCGACTAAATAAAACAAAAGTAATTCATTTGTACCGTACAACTTTGAAAAATATGTCATTGTAAAAGCATTAGTAAAACATAAAATAATAAATAAAACCAGCCCATATCCTTAGTCACAGTCGCCCATGACCTACGTAATATGCAAATTTTTTTAAAATTACTGTCCTGTTTTTTTTAATAGAACAGAAAAAACGAATTTTGAGCTTTCTGGAGGGCATATTACGCGTAAAGATCATAGACGCTATCTAAACAGTTTTTGTTCTTACTCTACACAAATCTTTTTCTCCTAATCTGCTTCTTTTTTCATCCCTTAGCTGCTTGTAAACATACTTAGCTGTTATCATTACAACCTGCTTTCTACACCTTTTTGGTGTTTCCACGCTACCTACTCTCTTATTCATTAAATATTACAATTAAAACACATTTACATCTTATTTACAAAAATTTTTCTCACACACTTTTCCTTTTTTATAGTCTTCAAGCTAAACGTTCACAAGGTCCTGTCTTTTTAGACCTACGAGAGAGCTTCCTAACCTAATTCCTGCATTTTCATATGTTTCATATTTCATCAGTCATATTAACCTGCTTTCTACCCCTCTATGGTGTTTTATTATTTTTTAGCATGCTAAATCTGCTCTTTACACCTCACATGGTGTCTTTATTTTCATAACTCATGCTACCGAATTTAAAGTCATTATTATAAAATATTAAAATTGCAACCAAATATATGAAATGTTAAAAACTTAATAAATTATTTGCCACTTTCATTTTAATATTAAAATATTTCATTCATAATATTAATGCATAGTTTTTGCTAAAATTACTGTTTAAAATTTCACAAAAATATATGGATAAACTATTTAATAAACCATTTCAAACGTTTTGTCTAAATAATCTCAGTTTATAACTTTCTAAAGTTTTGTATTTACTTAAAAATCCTTAATTTATTATTTATCTCTACATTTACCTAAATCTAACTTTATATGGTTTTAACTAAATGTTTAACTAAACTTTAACATATCTCTTAACTAAACTGATATATTTCGTTCTTAAATATTGTTTTCTTTTATCACAACCCTTCCCCGTTTTCCTATTAAAATAATGATTGCAAATCAGCTTATGCAAATGTGTATTATGTGATACTTTGTTATATGGGTGTTGGATGAATAATGTGTCCACAATGGATGTGTCTTTGAAGCCGAAAATAGGGTAATGGAAAAAACAAAAATAATGGAAATGGGAACCACCAAATGGGGGCTTGAAGGCCAAAGTAAAAAACACAATGGTTTGGGCATAGGTTCAAGTTTAAGTTTATTCTTTAAGCGAATTTAATTTGAACTCAAAATTATTTATTTATGGCTCCAAGTTCAAAGCTTTTGGTTCCGAGTTCCAGCTAAAACTTAACTTGGCTGTAAGTTCCTTCGATTTTAAAAATATTATAACTACATAATAACTCTCAGGTAACGATATTTTTTTGTTTCTTAAATAAGGCTTAAGAAAAGAATGAATGCATGACTTAGTTTTTTAAAAATAAAACAAATGTTTTATTATAATTTCTGGAGATTAAAAACAGCGTGCAATTTATTTGCGTTTAATTTAAACAGAATTAAATAACCATTGCATGGTTGCCACAATGCTTGCCAAAGCAAGCGCAAAGGCGCAAAAAATCTGCCACTGTGCTGCGACCATTCGAGGTTGTATTTAAAATCAATTCAATTTTAAAAACGGTTGCTGTCTGCTTTTCTGTTTTTCAAATTTTATTGAAAATAATGTGAAACCGTAGATTGTTTAGTAAAAAAATTAACAAACAAACGAAACACATTTTTAAAATAAAGTTGTTAATATTAATCCGTTCCCGTAATCGCTCTTTCCCCCGTTACCGCGGTAAAAATTCGTCCCTTGGTGGTGTTATCTTCACTACCTATTGTGCTTAGTAAACTCAACAACAGTTGACATGACCTGCCACCAATGGCATACCGTGGTGAGGCTAAAAACTAACATTACTACGACACAATAAGTCAGAATCATCGTAAAATACTTGTAACTGGGACTCTTTTTAGTACTTAACTCAAATATAATATTAGTGTAATAAGTCACAGTTACCAAGAATACATGAAAATTAATTAATAAAGAAAAGAAGAATGAGAAATGAAGAACAAATTATACGGGCTATGTGTGGATCCAACCTAAATGCATACGTATGCATATGTTTATATGCATACGTATGCATATGTTATGCATACGTATGCATAAATTCATATGCATACGTATGCATAACTTTTTTTAGTTATATGCATACGTATGCATTTTTCCGGAAAGTATATGCATACGTATGCATTTTTTTGAAACTTTTATGCATACGTATGCATTTTTTTCTAACTTTTATGCATACGTATGCATAAAAGTAACAAAAAAATGCATACGTATGCATATACTTTCCGGAAAAATGCATACGTATGCATATAAGTTGCAAAATATGCATACGTATGCATATTTTTTTAAAAAACAAAAAAAAACTTTTTTTTTTAATTTCCAAAATATGCATACGTATGCATATTTTGCAACTTATATGCATACGTATGCATTTTTCCGGAAAGTATATGCATACGTATGCATTTTTTTTGTTACTTTTATGCATACGTATGCATAAAAGTTTGAAAAAAATGCATACGTATGCATAAAAGTTTCAAAAAAATGCATACGTATGCATATACTTTCCGGAAAAATGCATACGTATGCATATAACTAAAAAAAAATATGCATACGTATGCATATGAATTTATGCATACGTATGCATAACATATGCATACGTATGCATATAAACATATGCATACGTATGCATTTAGGTTGGATCCACACATAGCCCGTATAATTTGTTCTTCATTTCTCATTCTTCTTTTCTTTATTAATTAATTTTCATGTATTCTTGCAGTTACGTTGATTTTATACTGAATGTGACTTTTTGTGTCATAGTGCCGAAAATTATTGCCGCGCACCATTCGCACGGTTGCCTTATAAAATTAAGCGACCAAAGTCACGTAAGAAATAATTTGCATACGGTTTGGTTGAAAAGTGCTTTTGAAACTATCAAAAGACCTTATATTTTTTGTTGGCAAACCGCTCGTAAACTGCTGAACGTACTATTACCGAATTAAACATCATACGAACCAATCAGCTGCGTGCCAACCATGCTTATGCAAATTATTTCTTACATGACTTTGATCAATTGCTCGTTTTCTTTTGCGCGCAGATTTTAGTGAGGTATTGTAAAAGCAAGTGCACTTTGAAATGTACGGTAATAAATTATTCTAATTTTAATGCAAGTTCGGAAAAATAACCCAAACCTACAAACCAAACCTATCCACAACCGTATTTAGCTTAGATTTTGCTTAGGTTTTCTTAGGCTTAACTTAACCGCTGATTTTCTTTACCTTTCTTGGAGTAGGTTTTGGCCCTTTTCGTACCGTACGGAGACATGCACATCAGAGTTCCAGAGAAAGTGCATTTTATTTGCGGCGAAATTGTTTAGATACTTGTGTAAAATAACCACTGTTTTTAAAATTAAATAAATTGTTATTATTTCCACCAAACAATCTGTTTGCTTAAAAAAACCATTAAAAACAAACACCAAATAATTAGTGACAAATATTTCATGAGTGTACTTTTTTTATTTTCTATATTTGTTTAACAATATAAAGAGACCTGGGGCCTATATCATAAAAATTGCGTGTAATTAATTTACAGCTGTAAATTAATAAACGCATATTTTCTTTTGTTTTTTTTAAATTAAAACGTATATTAATAAAACTGCGTTTAGAATTGAAAAAATTACATGTCGGTAAATTACGTAAATTTCACAGTTACGAACGTATTTTTTAATTAATAAAATAAGAAGAAATTAAATGCGTTTATTAATTTACAATTACAGAAATCTTTATGAAGTAGGCCCCTGGTGTAGATTAAGGTTTGTATTTTAGAGTAGTTGAAGTTGAAATTAAGGAAAAGTAGATGTAATAGAACTAGTAGCTGTTGACATTTTTCTACAAGAGTCATCTAAACTGAGATTCACTGGTATTTATAGAGAACCTAGCACAAATAAAGAAAACGACAATCTAATATTTGAGCTAATTAGAAAACAACAGCTAACAGAAAATAACAGCTAACAGAAAACTTTGTAGGACCATTGTTTTAATTTGGGATTTCAATCAGCCAGGGGTAGATTGTTCTTCAGATAAAACAACTTCAAACACGAAAAATGAAAATAATTGGTTTGAGTTTCTTATTGAGCTAGGTATGTATCAGCTTGTTTTACAACCAACTCGTGAGAATACATATCTGGATCTTTTGTTCACAAACGATAGAGAATTTTTTAATAATATCACTATTACGCCCAGTTTTTCACAATCATACCATGACACTATTTTACCTGAAAATAATCTTAAAATATTTGACATTCCTAAGAATAAGATTTAAAACTACATACCTGATTTTTTAAAAACAGATTATGATATGCTAAGTTTGTACTTATCTAGAATCAACTGGAAAATTTTATTTGAGGAGTGTGGCACAGAAAATTCAAGGATATTTTGTTGTTAGGAATCAAGAGACATGTCCCTGGAAAAAATTATTTACAAACAACAAAAAAATTGTACAATATTTAACACATATAACAAAACTACAAAATCAAACAAAAAAACTTTGACATAAGCTTAATATTGATGAAAAATCAAGATCAGAGTACAAAAAAATTTGCAAAGTATACAAAATTAACGTTAGAGATTTTAACACAAACAAAGAAACAAAAATTCTAAATTCAGGGGGTTTAAACAATTTTTATAAATTTGTTAATAGTAAAATTAAAACAAAACAAACTATCCCACCAATTAAAAAAGACGATGGGACTTTTGTAACTGAAGAGTTTGAAATAGTTAAACTTTTTGGAAATTACTTTGCTTTCATTTTTACCGATGACGATGATACTTTACCAAATTTTAATCCACCAAATATTGGAAAATTGGACAACATGTTATTTACCACAAAAAAGCTATTTAAAGCCCTAAAAAAGCTCCCAAACAAATTGTCTCGAACATCTGACTGTTTTCCAGCTTACTTTTTAAAACGCTCGGCTAATGTTAGTGCTGAACATTTGGCAATAATCTTTCAGATGTCTTTTGATTTTGGAGAATTACCACTTGATTGGAAAATATCTTTATTAAACTTACTGTAAAAAAGGCACCAAAAGCCTAAAAAAACTATCGTCCAATTTCACTTACATTTTTTTTCTTGTAAACTAATGGAGCAGCTTGTTAAAAAAGAACTTTTTGTCTTTTTTCATATCATTTTGTTAAGGTTTGAACATGGTTTTAAGGCAAAAAGTTCTACAATAATACAGCTGTTGGAAACTTTTAATGAGTGGTCGCAGGCACTAAAAGATAAACTTCTAATTGATGTCATTTACTTGGATTTTGCCAGTGCCTTTGACACCGTGTCACATCAAAAATTATTATATAAGCTATATAAAAATATGGTTTTTCTGGTAAATTTTTAAAATAGATAAAAGAATTTTTAGTTGGGCGGAATATTAAAATTGTAATTAATTACTCGGTATCCAAATCATTTCCTGTAAAAACATCAGTTCTTCATGGTTCTCTTTTGGGTCAATTTTTTTCTTACATATATTAACGATATTGTTGATTTTGTTAACTACTCACAAATTAGGCTCTTTGCAGATGATATAAAGTTGTTAGCAAAATCTTCATCTAAAGACTACCACATTCAAACCTTAAGAAGAAAATTTAGATAGAATATACAGCTGGTCAAACGACTGGCAACTGCAATTATCAGATCATAAATGTGAAGTTCTTCGAAATCATAGGTAATTTGTAAATATAAGCTTGGTAATAATGTACTTGCAACTACAGAATTGGTGCGTGACCTAGGTGTTTATATATCTCATGATATAAAATTCTCTAAACACTGAGAAATCACAGCAAAAAAGCAATGAGAGTGACATCACTAATTTTTAGAGCATTCAACTCAAACTCTAGAAATAATCTTCTCAGAGCGTATAAATCCTATGTTAGACCAATTCTGGAGTACGCTAGTGTAGTTTAGAACCCTTATTTACAAAAAATATAAACATTTTTGAAAAAATGCAACAAAATTTCACAAGGAGGTCGTTTTATAAATGCAAGTTGTTACTTGTTGGTTATGAACAAAGGCTGGATTACCTAGGTTTAGAAAGAATAAATGAACGAAGAGACAAAACTGATTTATATGAGTGTTTTAAAATTACGCATAGCTTAAACAATTTGCAGGCCAATGATTTTTTTAAGTTTAACCTGCAGGCCACCCGTGGTCATCCCTTTAAATTGGCTGTTTAAGAAAGTCGAATTAATGCAAGGAAATTTTCTTTTGCAAATAGGGTAGTAACACCTTGGAACAATCTACTCCCGTTACAACTAACTGTCGATTCTTTGGATGCATTCAAGAAAAGTTTTAAAACCGACTTAAATAAGCGCTCTTTATGAGTCTTTAAAGTCATTTCAGACAGCTATGTTGATATTCTTTTGGAATTATAGTTTATATTTGGTGGCGATTAAGTCGAAAATTTGATGATGAAAAAAAAGAAAAGAAAAAAAAATAAAATAAAAATGAAATGATGATACAGTAGAATTAAACTATGAATAGAATATGCATAGTAAAATATTAGTTCTGTTATCTGATCATTGTTATTATCATATAACTCTGTTTTTTAAATCGAACAGGAGCTAACTGTTCCAAAGTGAGGATATCATAAACAAACTACCGCCTATATAATTTATAGGCAAATAAAATCTAGCTGACCGCGAAAATTACAGTATTGAATCGACTATTTAACAACAAAACCATTCAAAACTTTTAACGAAATCGGTTTAATAATAAAGATCAAAACCTGTATTTTAATAATTATTTATCAATTTACTTAATTTAAAACCCAAATGCAAATTTTTAAAGGGCTAAAATGATTAATTCTAGGTGGAATTAATTAAAAAGGTGGAATTAAAAAAATTCTGCGTTCTTATTTGTTTTTTTAAAAAAAACGTCATTACCGCACAATTTTAATTGGTCCCCTCATGTCTGCATTCTAATTTTCAGCGTCAGCCAGATATAATTCAACCATAGTTTAAAAATATTTTTTCAAAAATACAAAAAATGAATCGACAAGTTGAATTGATGCCAAAATGAAAATAATAAAAAAATAATGACGAAACAAAAAAATCAATCAACAAGTTAATTTAAATTCTTATACTTGTTGTTTTCACAAAATTATAAACTCACAAAAAAAACAATGTATAATATAAATGTTTGTAAAAAAATTAGGGTCAATTGTTTGCGTCATTGGTGGTGAATTAGTCAAAGAACTTTCAGAATATTACAATGCTGCCAGTTTTTGAAAAACGGATATAACCAAAGCCAAAACGAGGATTAAAAAATACGTTGTATCAACACAATGAACAACAGATAATATATAATCGGTAATGCCCAGCCTAAATCAAGATTTAGTTAACCGCAAAATTTTTTCTTACACTTCGTGTTTTTGGCATAAAAACCGCATGCTTTTGAACAGAAAACTCAATATCTTAACAAGTTTCTTTGAGTTCATTATTTGAAGTTAAAGTTGTATAATTGATCAAGCTTTTAACTAAAAATTTTACGAAAAACGCCAGTTTTGGCTCATATTTTCGGAATTGCTAAAGATATTTTGACCAAAAAAAACTTGGGGGCAGAGGTAAAGTTTTCACCAAAAATCATTAAAATCAAAGACAAAAAGTTTGACTTTGCACTGCAGCTTTAAACATCCACAATCAGTGCGATGTTACTATAAAGAAACAAATACGATGTCATTAAATTTGCCCATTTTAAAAATTTTCCAGTTGTTTTTATTATATGCATCTTTTCGAGACCTTCAAACACCCTTGAATTGCGAACGTGAAACCAGGCAAATGGTTTCAATAAAAATTTAAGATATAAGTTCCTCACCATCGACACTTTTTACTTGATATTTAATAGCGTTTTTGCATTTTTCTACAGGAAAAACAATCAATGTTGCCAAGTGTTTCGCGATGAACAATTTGAACAAAATGTTTCTTTTACTGTATCAATTAAAAACTACATAAATTGCGTTTAGCATTTTTAAGTAGAGTTTAAAAATCATGAAAAGTAAAAATTTTGTTAGTTTTTTACCTCAGAGACACTCCTGATTACTTTACAGTTTCGTAAAATCAGTACTAAGAAAGGTTTTTCTTTTAATGAACCGGTTTGCTCCTACTAAACGACTATTCATTTTCTGCAAATCAATAGTTTAAATCGCACATACCTAAAACTGACACCGGCATTACTGTGCTGAACGATTTTATACCTTACCGTTTTGTTTGCGCTAATTGTTAACATCAAATTTAAATAAAAATTTATCGATTTGAACTATTTAAATTTAAACTAATTTAAAACTACACAGGTATGATTTGAAATTTTACTTTATTTTTTATAAATAAAAATTTTTATTTTTTAATTTTTTAATTATAACGGTTATGATTGTTGTTTTTATTACACGAAAAACGCGATTATCCAAGGTGGTTTTCAAGGCGTTTTGTTATAATAAAATTATACCGTAACAAAAACTAAATAACAAATAAAGGAAGTATATAATATGTTATGTGACCCAAATTTAGAGCATTCGTGTTTTAACTGAAACTGTCTTTAAAATAGGTACCCTAATTAGTTTCATTTTACTTTAATTAAGGTGCGCAAATTAAATAAATTTCGGACGCATATACTTTTTTGTTTTAAAGGTTTATCGGAAATAATAACAGCGTAAAATAACAAATATCAACACAATTATTATACTATTAGTATCACTACAATAACAAATACCATACAAAATATTACAAAAAACACCATGCAACATAATAACTTCGTGTACAATATTGGATCACAGATTTCGTGTACATATTGGATGTACACATTAGCATGTGTTGATAATTGCCAAACTTTTCTTTTGAATAATGGTTATAAAACTTTTTTTTTATTTTTGTGCATTTTTATTTCGTCTTTAATTAATGTTAATAGGGTAAAACGAACTAAATGTACAATTTATCATCAGATTTTCCATTTAAGGAAAAACTGATGATAAATTACACAGTTAGATTTTGACGGCAGATCCTTACTAATTAATTTTTACTAAAGTAATTAGACCTTCTGATTCAATTTTTAACATTCATTTTTCTAAATTTATTATTTAGCAAATATTACTGTAGACTTTGCTCCAAGACCCACTTTTCCAATTAAATTGAAAAATTGGGGCTTGGAGCTGGGCTTGAACCAGCGACCCTTCCCTCACCGTGGGAACGCTCTGCCACTGAGCTACCCAAGCCACAGGAATATTTGGCTAAATCACTCTTTTATAACTCTTTCATTTTTTTGTAAAAAAATGTTATCGTCCACAATCATAAAATAACATCAATAAAATACATGTCAAAAATACAAAAAATTAATAAAAATTATTACCAAAAATATTCCATTTTTCATTTTCGATTTAGCGTATCTTTAATAATAAAACACTTTTTTAATTAAAAAGCTAAAAATTTAAAAAAAAATTTTTTTCGACGTTAAAAACATAACCCAGCGAAGAATCGATCCCAAGGATCCAGGCCCGACGTACTAACCACTCGGCTACATAAAAGCCACTTTTAAAGGAACGGTTCAAAATGTAGTTTCTCGGCGTGAATTAAAAAAATTAAACGAAAATTAAAAAAAATGATTCTCTCAGATTTTAATGAAAGTTTGGAAATAGTTAGACACAAGTCTAATGGATACTTTGAATTGTATTTGATTAAAAAACTAATTTAGGATTTTTTTATTTGATTTTTCTTTTAAAAACATCGATTTTTTTTAATTTTCTTAAAATTTTGAATTACGTTTTACTCCAAACCACATCTAAAAGTTGCCCCCTATTTTTCTTTAACTTTCTATAAAATTGCGGAAAAAACTGAGTGAATCAAATTTTTTAAATGTCCAAAAACTGTTTTTGAGCTTTAGATTCATTAAAATATATCTCAAAATAGAACAACTGGTAAACAATGAAATTATTACCGTTAGATACATCATAATCTGAGCTTTCGATCGCACTATACTTTTGTCGGACAAAAATTAATATCTAAGGTGATATCTAACTTTTAGTAAAATTCGTCATAACTGTGGTGTTCTACCTTAAGTAATTGTTCATCTTTTGATTTTGTTAATTTGATTGCAGTATTTATTGTTTTGATTTTCGTTTTCACAAAATTTTTTAAAGCACAGAAGCTTGGACGAACATACTTGAAAATCAAAAAATAAAATTATTTTGTCGTCATACCGCAATATCTAAAAAAAAATGCGGTCACTGTCCTCACAATACCAGGATATAATTGACTGCAAATATTTAATTTGGTAAGTGCTGTAATCATAAAACCCTCAGTATCTATTTGTGCCAATATGACAATAATTAAAGTTTTTTTGTTTCCAAAAATTCAGTGCGAATTTTGTGCGAAAACACAATAAATACCAATTTCGATAAACATCATATTTTTAACAATTGAAATTCTGCAATTTCTACTTCTTGTTGTAAATTATCTGAAAAATATTTTATAAACTATTTTTAATTTTTTTACACACACACACACACACACGCACACGCACACGCACACGCACACGCACACGCACACGCACACGCACACGCACACGCACACGCACACGCAAACGCACACACACACACACGCACACGCACACGCACATGCATACGCACACACACACGCAGACGCAGACGCAGACGCACACGCAGACGCATACGCAGACGCAGACGCAGACGCAGACGCACACGCAGACGCATACGCAGACGCAAACGCACACGCACACGCACACGCACACGCAGACGCAGACGCACACGCACACGCAGACGCACACGCACGCGCACAAACATACACAATGATAACACACATTATCAAAACAACCTTACTTGCAATCACTTGTGATATGCGTTTTGCAACCAAGCTTATGCAATGCATACGAAATTAATTTAAATATTTTAAATTCTACGTTTTAGATTATAATAAGTCTTGGCGATTTAAACAAAAACAAGTTTCAAAGCAGTTTTTTGTTTTACAATCACGTGAGAGACACATGAAAATCACTTTTAATATCTTATCTTTTAAAAATATCAGGTATGTACATCATTACTAAGTACAATTGAATTAACAGGATCGTTTTCGTCCTGCGACACCAAAGAACATTAATTACACATGTGCCCTTAATAGATATAATGGTTTAAGACATTGAAATGCGTATCTGGCGTTTTTTTTTGTTTAAAAATTTAAACTGACAGTTTTAACAATACAGATTTGTACTGTTTTTGCGGTATACTCAGCGATTTCATTTACAGTTCTCTGTCAATAAGTTTTATTCGTGTTAAGCATTGATTTTCAAAATGTCAACGATTTACAAAAGGCTTTTAGTGTAAATTAAAAATTTTTTTAAGTTTTTCTTATATTGTTTAAGATTTGTAGATTATGTAGTTAATAATCTAATATGTTTAGTGCTCAATTTTTCATTTTAGTTTTTAGTCTGTTACATTTTTACTCCTTTTTTATTTGTGCTTGTATTTTGTGGAATATTTCGTTTGTTTGATTTAGGGTCGATAGGACTTTGGGAACTTGGAGCTGGGAGTTGGAGCCAAAAATAAGAAATTGGAGCCACATGTAGGAAACTTGGAGCCCTAAGTTAGGAACTTAGAGCCGAAAGTAAAAATTCTTGTCTAAACGTGTACCTAAGTCTAAGCGAAGCCTGAATTGTTTGTGTCTCTAAGGGCTGGTTCATACTTATGACAAAACGTCCTTTGAACAAAGTGTAAAGGACAATTTTATAAAAGCCAAAACGTCCTTTGGACAAGCCAAAACGTCCTTTGGACTTTTGCCTTTGGACGAAGTATGAACGCTACTTAGAATTTGTCCTTTGGACAAAGTCCAAAGGACAAAATCTAAAGGGAAAAGTCCAAAGGACAAAAGTATGAATACGTTGTCCTTAGGATTTAGTCCTTTGGACTTTTCCTTTTGGACTTTTCCCTTTGGACTTTTTCCTTTGGATTTTATCCTTTGGACAAAGTCCAAAGGAAAAAAGTCCTTTGGACAAAAGACGTTTTGTCATAAGTATGAACCAGCCCTAAGTTCCTAAGAAATTACGATGGCTCCAAGTTCTCTGTTTGCCGCTCTAAACACCCCGCGTCGGTTTTTTTATTACACTGTTACCTTTTTGTTTTCAAAAAAAGAACAAAGAAACATAAATAAATAATAAACACAATTGTAACTAAAATTTTAAGTTGACGCATCGTAGTTAAACCGCTCATCATGTAAGTATATCCGGCACCCAGCACAATATTTACTGTAATTCTAGGGTGATGTGCGGTTTTATAATAATTACCGCGCTGGATGCCGGATATATTTACATGTTAAATGAAAAGATGAGCGGTTTAACTACGATGTGTCAATATAACCATTAAAGAACACAGTAAAAAACTGATGATATTAAAATAAAATTAGCACAGATTTTAGCTTTACAATAATTTGAAACGTGCTATACTTTATTTAATTCAATGAGTTTATTTGTTTGTTGCTTAACTACTTATAATTATAAGAATGTTGTAGTATTTTTTGTTTTCAACTCAAGAATTATTTTTAAAAATAACAAAAATTATTGTATCAGTTTTATCAGTTTGTATCAGTATTATTTTAAATTATTAGTATTTTTGGGGCCAATCTACAACCCGAAGCAAAAATTCCTAGGTTAAAAATTCAAAAAAATAAATTATGAAAAAAATTTAGAACAGAAAAAGACCTGATTTAGTAAAAAAAATAAAGAACAGCTAAATTAATTAGAAACTCTAAGAGTGGATTAAAATATATTTATAGCATACATGAAAATCTTGAATTTTTTATTTTAAAACCTATTTAACTCTACGACAAAAAACACATCTTCCTGTTTAAAAAAATATGAAAAAAATCAAATTTTTAATCGCCGCATTTCAATCAACTAAGCCATCATGTTTTGATCTAAATATATGATTGCAAAAAATTTTGGTGTCTTCTTGCAATTTTTTGTAATTCTTAGTGTTATATTAGCTTTATTTTGCAAAACTTGAGCATTATAATAGTTTTAAAATTGTTTTGTGTTGCTAAGTTTTTTAAATAAGAGAGAAGAAAAGGTTAATATAGAGATGTATTTGAATGCATTATTATAAAATTTATGTAATAATTAAAAAATATTTTTGAAAAATTATACTTTAAAATATAAATTAGACTAAGCATAAAAATTTATTAAAATTCAATTGTATAAACTTACGTTAATTTTAAAATTGTTTTAGATAATGGACAGTTAGCGAATATTTGAAAACTTGAGGTATGTTGGACTTTTAAAATTTTTTTTAATTTTTGTAACCTACTGAAATGACATAAATTATAGAAACAGTTTCGCATGCATTTTAACGGAAAACTCTCAATCAATTTATTTTTTGAAAGTGTGTTAATTTTATTAAGCTTTCTTAAGCATCCAAACTGCTGAATAAAAAATTCAGTAACTCAGATATAGAAAAAACTTAATTATAAATAACATAACTAAATAAAACTAAATAATATGAAAAAACTTTAGTCCAGACACCATGTAGATTATGCTTATGTTAAAAAGTTAAAAATTTGTTAATTGTATAGTATTGTGTTTATTACGTGTTTAAAATTAAAAGTTGTTTAAAAAAATAGAAATATTTAAATAGTATAATAATAATACTGCTTAGAAATAAGCATTATTTCTTTTACAAAACAAAAGCTTTTATTTTCTAGAAATAAAAGTTGAAGTTAAAAGTCACAAGTCTTCAGCTTTATCATTATTACGTGGAAGATCAATTTTTCTAACAAGACACGCATCTTCTCCAAGAGGTGAAAATTGCTAACCCCAGCACTTCACGCAAATTCAACTTCACGACAGGAACTATTAAATCATGACGCATTCTAAACACATGCGATCTGGTAAGTGTCGTTATTTACGTAGTTTCTGAACGGGATTTTCAGTTCTTTTTAAATTGGCGTTTTAATGAAACCGCAAAACGCGGTGGGTTTAAAAATTCGCCTTTGCATTTCTGTACAATCTGGAGTCGTTAAATTTTCGCTTCGCAAACTAATGACATGCCCCAAGCGCAGAGTGCGTGGGCGCCCGACGATCTAGGGCTGGCGTAACAGCACCTCGGGTTGTTTTTTAGCATTCCAAAAAAATTAGCGCAGACGCAAACAACAACAATCTCATATATATAAGACCGAAAATTTCCCCCAGTCAGCACTTTTTACCTCAACTATGCATCAAATTGAGCTTTCCATTCCTAAGGCCACATCTAGCAGCATTGACGATTTGGAGCTGGTGGATGAATATATAAAAGAATGTAGGTGTTTCTACTTTTTGTGATGAGCAAAAAATATGATCTTTTACAAAAATAATTTGCGGTTAAAATAGTTTTTGTCAAGCTTATAGGGAAAAGCTGGTAAAAAATTTGGTAGTAATTGTACAAGGCCAAAAATGCTTGTTTATTGCCTGTAATGAAGATTAGAAAGCTTATTCTGCGCTAAGAATTAACTGCAAATGTACCAGATGAAATATTTTTTAATATTTTATAAATAAAAAAGTTTTTAAAGACTGCAATCTGATTTCTGAACCTTGACAGTACTACATGTGTTTCTGCCAATGTATCATGTTTTTGTCAAGCGTATAAGAAATGTTAGTGACGAACTTGATAGCAAACGTACAGGTCTAAACAAGTTTGTTTATTGCAGTAAAGAAGATTGGAAATTGTTTTCTGTACTAAAAACTAACTGTAAATGCTATAAAAAAATTTTTTTACTAATATTTTATAAATAAAAAAAAGGTTTTAAAGACTGCAATGACATTTTTTAATCTTCACAATACTAAATATGTTTCTGTTAGTGTATCATGTTTTTGTCAAGGATATAAAAAAATACTGGTGACAAATTTGACAGCAAATCTACAGGTGTAAACAAGTTTCTTTATGGTGCAAAAAATGTTAGAAAGGTTAATTCATATTTAAAACTAACTGCAAACATAATAGACAAGATTTTTTATGAATATTTTATAAATTAAAAAGGTTTTAAAAACTGGGATTTATTTTTTACCTTCACAACATATATTAGAATGGTTTCTTGTCAATATATATATTAAATAATTTAACATAAAAATTTAAATATCATAAATACAAAACTTTAATTAAGAAATATAGAGAAAATTATAATTTTTATGGAAAAATTTACCATCTCAAATCGTATAGGAATTATATACAGTTAATATACTGGAAATAAATTAGTTTTGAATTCAACTTGAAACAGTAAATTCCTAAAGCCTTTAAGCATTTTTTGATTTTTTTCAAAATTAGTTTTCAAAAACTGTTTGAAAACTGATGAAACGTTAAAAAAGCTCTGTGTAAAACCTAGATTCTTTGGCGTAACACTAGCTATTTTTTTAAAAAGTAGTATATTGATAAAATGTTTTAAACTAACTTATAATATTTTGTATCGCACTTGACTGTGTTAATTTTTAACTCATAGATACTTAAAAAAACTGATGCACTGATCAAATAAAAGCTAAACGAGCCTGGGTACACCAATTAAACTTTTTAAGCTTTGATATGGAATCATAATCTTCTTCATGATCGATTAATGAAATTAATTTTGTCTAAGAAAAGTTTTGAGCACTGCTCATCTGTGTCACTCTGCCCACTAAAACAACATGAAGATCACATAAAATTATATGAAAAAGATCTTAAACATATTCTAGGTTTACAAGTAATACAGAATTCTTATTAGGATAACAGCAAATAAATTTCTTGTTGTGTAACTCTTAAATAAAATAGGACACTTTTTATTTTTTAGCGTATAAAGAAAAAAAACTGCACAACCAGTACGCCATAGAAAAGACTCCAATGCCAGCTACTGCACATTCCAGTACAGTTGAACTGAAAATTCTTCGTCAGCCGGAGGAGCAGCACAGAGCCCGCTACATTTCTGAAGGCAGTCGCGGCGCAATCAAAGACAGGTCTGGCAATTCCCATTGCACCATCCAACTGGTCGGAGTTCACCAGCCAACAAAGGTGGAAATCTTCGCGTCTACCACGGCTGATCCCACCCAAGCCCATCCCTACTACCGTCTGATCAAAGTGGTGGGCAAGAGCGGCCAGCAGGTGGGTGGATCCACCCCTTGCCGTGACGTCGTCAGTGATGACGGAATCAATTGCTTGGAAATGTTCTTGGAGCCTTCAAATAAAATGATAGGCACCCTGGACTGCGCCGGCATTTTAAAAGTGTGCTCCTACGACGTAAAGAGAAAAGTGCCAAAGCACGCCAGTAGTACCAGCATTCGCCTGAGCATGCGAGCTAAACTTCCCAATCTGTCTGACCCCAGTGCTTCCCCGCATATTGTTACTGCCGCCAGCGACATTATCAACTGCGCTCAACAGCTTGGACCACCGGAGATTCACCGCTATTCCCTGCACTCATGCTCCGCCGCTGGGGGAAAGGAATGCTTTGTGATCGGCAAAAACTTTGACAAAAATTCCATGGTTGTGTTCAGAGAGCACAACGAGACCGGCAGGCTGGTGTGGACCTCGGAAGCTTCTGTTGATCGAGATCTGTTTGGGCAGTGCCATCTGATTTGTTCCGTTCCTACATATCGCCAGTTGAATATCAGTAGCTCAGTGGAAGTACAAATGACAATAGAGGTGGAGGGCAAACGAAGCGCCTCAGTGCCATTCACCTACACACCCGAGGAGCAGTTGTCCAAATCTAAAGATCATAGCGCTGAGCCCCCGGCTAAAAAAAGATCTCTTGGGTCCACCCCGTCCCACTCTTCCACACCCAATTGGTCGTCAAGTCAGCACTCCTTCGACTATTTCCCGCAACAGGATCAACAGACTCAGTACAGCACCATCCAGCACTCCCCCGCCATTTACACCAGTGAGCAACAGTATTTCCCTTCCCAGCAGATCAACTTGCAAATGCAACAACAACAAACCCCACCGGATCCACCCATTGCCCCCGTGGTCACTCTGCAGCCTGCCGCTGCCTTGACATCCGCCGCCCAGACTCAGTGCAGCTATCAAATACCCACTCAACAACCGGAGACCACTTTCGGTGACAGTAACACCCTTCCGCTCTACTTGGATTCCAATGGCTACCCTTTTTTTGAAGAAGGTCTTGTGGAGGAACCGGTGTGCCGGCGCACAAGGCGATCTTATTATGACCCAGTGAAAGACGATCCTTTGTTGTGTTCTTATTCTCAACCGTTATGGTAGTAGAATATTGGGATAGTAACAAACATTTGAAACCTATAGAAGAATTACATCTTGCCAATGCGAAAAATTTTAGTGAGTTTATGCAAGATGCAATTAAAATTGCGCAGCTATGATTTTAAAACGTTTTTGTGCCAAAATTTTATTGTGAATTGTTTTATTGTTAAATAGTCGATTTAATACAGCAAGTCATCGAGGTCAACAACCTTTAATTTTTTTCTAAAAAAATTTTTTAGAATACGAGTTTCTGGCTAGTTAGATGAAAGTAAAAAAAGCGGCAAGATTGGCACTTTTGATAAGAAATTAAAAAAAAATCGGATTTTTTTGTAAAATTATGATCGCAAAAAGACTCAAAATGGAATGGAAGTGAAATATATGAATTGTGCATAGAAGGAAATTCGTATAATTAGAAATGATTTAGGTATAATAACTGTCTGATGCTAACTGGGAATATAAAAACAGAGAATATCTAAATTAAATTAAATTTGTTTTATGTGTATTCAATATTTTAATAAAATTTTGTAGCTACACGTCCTCAGTTCGTTACTTTTATCATAAATTCATATATAACTCTTTGGTTTTTATTAGCTGTAAATGTAAAATAATTGTTAGAAAACTGACATGAAGTGACAAAATATTAGAATTATTTGTAAATAAGTTTTTTAATTTAATTAAAATTGTTTCGAAAATATACACAGTTGGGTTGTGTTTATTTGTTAAAAAATTATTATTTTTTTAATTTGTAATTGTAAACAGGTCATACTGGGTTGTGTCACTTTTATAGAAAAAAAGTAAATTTACAATAATTAATTAGCAAGGAGAAAAAACAAGCCAAACAGAAAAAAACCTTAAAAAAGTCTATATTGTGTTGTGTTTTCCATTTGTTTTGGTTATTGAAAATTTAAGAACAGGTTTTGTATTTTGTACATCGCTTTTTCAGTTGGCTTGGAAATAGAATTGTTAGTAAATAATTAATTTAATGTAGGTAATTTATGATGATATATATATATATATATATATATATATATATTATATATATATATATATATATATATATATATATATATATATATATATATATATATATATATATATATATATATATATATATATATATATATATATATATATATATATATATATATATATATAAATTTTATATGCAAATTTTATATGCGAAATTTTATATGCAAAATTTTATACGAATTTTTTTGTTTTGTACAAGAACGAGTTGTTGCATTTCAATTTATTATAATTTATATTTAATATACGAGTATAATGAAAAAGAACTTCAAAAATACGAGTAAATGACACTCATGGAAATGATTAATTAGAATTGCTTGGATATTTTACTGAATAAAAAACAGTTGTGTTTTTCCACACACCTTACACCTACCCTTTTAACTTTTAATATAACAAATGTCGTTCACAGGGTTAAATGTTATAAGGCTTGATAATAAACGAAAAGTTTTTGCAGTGTATCGAAACTGGAAAAATTAAACTAAAGGCAAACCAGAAGTAACTCATTTGTTTGTTCAGCAAATAAAAAAGGATGGCCATGGAGTAATCAATTTAACACCATTTGAAAATTTGAAAAATAAGTTGTTTAAAGCATAATTTACAGGTGTTTACACATAATTTACAGGTC
Organism: Microlaimidae sp. YZB2_3; assembly: GCA_030248175.1. NCBI lineage: Eukaryota > Metazoa > Nematoda > Chromadorea > Desmodorida > Microlaimidae > Microlaimidae sp. YZB2_3. Next base: position 23,199 of record JASAMX010005972.1, read on the forward strand.
GTAAGTTGTTTAAAGCATAATTTACAGCCAAATACTATGCTTTGTTTTGACACAAAATTTACTTTAATCAATATATTAAAAAATGGCATAATTTTATAATGTATATGAAGCTGTTAAGGCTTTTTAAATTTTGTTGTTTTTGTTGCTTTTTAACCACAACGTTTAAATAAAAAAATAGATATTTAAAAACAAAATAACCGAGTATATTAAGACAGAAAAAATTCATAATCATATCAAGTTTTAAAAATCACAAAATTGTCAATTAGTAACACAAAAAGACTTACTTATGAATAAGCCAATTTTAAATGTGAACTGGTCATATTTTGCAATTTTCAAATATTGCTATAAGTATGATTTTGTTTATATTGGACTCCATTTTCAACTATAGGCAAATCAAGCCTAACTGACCTCAATGATTTCCAGTATTAATTGACTATTGAACAATAAAACAATTTAAAAAATTGACCAAAGCGTTTTAGTACTAAAAATTAAACACCTTAGTTTAACAATTAATTATCAAATTAATCAATTTAGAACAAAATGCAAATTGTTTTAAGGGCTAAAGTTGACTTATTTTTGCATATTTTTATGAAAAGTTGGCAAAAAATTATGCGTTCCGATTTGTTTTTTTTAAAGTCATAACCGCACAATTTTATTTGATTTTTCATGTACCCATACAAATTTAAGAGGTCAGCTAGATATAATTCAACCTTAAACGAAATAACAAAAATACAATGAATTTTAGTTTTTGTTTTGTTATGTTATATGCTAAAATATACAGTTAATATTTACGATTTAGCAAATACCACATGTTTTGCGACATCCCTTTATAAGCATATCTGTAAAAGTTTGATTAAGAAGAGAATTTTGTTCTTCATTTTTGCTACTTTTTACTGAGTCGCACATAAAAATGCTGGAGTGGCATAATTCAGGATGTAAATCAGAGCAGCTTAAATCAGCTAAAATAAACAAAATTTAATTTATTTTGTTGTGGTTTCAAACAAGTGCATGGGAAAAAATGAAATGTTTTAAGAAAGCAGTAGGAACCAATCTTAAACGTAAAATGAGCGTAGATGCATGGTTTGATCATAAGCATAATTATTATTTTAAACCTTTTTGATTACATGCTTCTGCGCGAAAAAGTGTCATTTTGGAATCTTAAAATTTTTATCTTATTCCTGAATTTTATTTATTAATGTTCTCCGAAGCTCGAAGTTTTTGTTTTCTACTAATTTTATGAAGAATCAAACAGCACTCTCATATATGATTTTTTTTGTAACTATAATAATAATAATCTATTAAACTTTACAAAAAAGCTTAAAATTCCAGCTAAAATAAGTCATTTTACAAAAACAAAAATACACCGAATATGATTTTTTTTCAAGTTTAAATACATAAGAGTTTTATTATACATTTGTTGCGACGAAATTGTTTCGCACCTAGCTCTGTATTATATAGTAAGAATTTCATATTGTAACGACAACGAGCACAAGCATCTCCTATGTTCATAAAGTTAAAGATTTTTTTTTTAAATTTAACAGTTTTGTTTACTATTAAAAGTTATTTGACTTAGTTATTTTATGTTATGATCGTTTTTATTTTAGTTTTTTAACGACAAAAAGATATGATGACATTTCGTTTGCGAACAGTTTCCAATTAAAAAAATTATTAAAAAAATGTACATTGCAATAATTTAAATATTTGGTTTTAAATTGTAAATAGTAATAATTTTAGGCGTTTCAACTTGGTTTTCTTTTTTAATAGCTGGAAAGATTAAGTCGTAACTGACGTTTTGGAGCTTTTCACGCGTTCTTTGAAGATTTTGCTTCAAGGATAATTTAAAGGACCGTTAAAAACTTTTTGACAAAAAAACACGCGGAGGTTTTGAAACTTCGTTTACAGTTAAATTTTTCCTGCCATTAAAAACAAAAAGATAATATCCAGAAAATTATTAACATTCATTATTAACAGCATGGAATTCTCGAAAGCTTGGAGACTAATATTATTTTTGGTGTTAAATAATGTTGTGAAAAATTGGTTTTTTATCCTTCAAGTCTATAAATGTACCAAATATTCCTCTAAAGATATCCCCAAAAAAATGCCTCATTTAAGAAGGCAGGTTTTTACCTACCCACACCCTGCTTTTATCTTATATTTTGCTGCTTGCTACATGCGTTTTATTCACCTCATACCAGATTTAACTTCGCCACTGACGGTTTCAAATTTCTTATATTGGTTTCAAGCATACAGGGATATGGGGAAGGTTGGGGGTCAACCCCTCGGAGATGGAGGAGTTTATTACCCCCTCAAAAGTAGGGGGAAAACGTTAATCCCGCTCACTTTAAAAAAATGAAGAAAAAAGGTCTTCAAAATGACTTCTGAGGTCATAATGAGTGTTTTAAGCATTAAAAAACCCACATATGGATTAAAAGGGTTTTTTGAACTAAAATTAGAGTTTTTTACCTATTTTTTTATGATTAAAAAACTAGTTTCAAAAATTAAAATTCCGACACCCTAATTCTCTTGGGTCTCCAAAATCAGTTTTTCTAGTTTAAACAGTAAGTTAAGTTTACTTTCGCAGGAACTTCCACTGTAACCGCTGTCACACTTACAAATGGAAGCGCACCCTTCTTCCAGCGGTACACAGGTGCCGCGGTTATTGCAATCGTTCAAATGGGAGCAGTCAGCTTGATCGCAGTTGGCGCCGCTTCTGCCCTCCTCGCAGGCAGGCCCTACCCCGCACTCATAAGTAGGTGCTGGACATCTGCAGTCAGTTCCATCTAAATTTATAAACTTTTTCGGTTTTAAATTTTGATTCCATCTTACACTTAAACCCGCGTTATAACCTTGTGGATTTATTTTTATGTTAGTTTGCGTGCACACATTTTTTTTCGCACTGCCCTCCTTGCAAGCGGGCCCTATCCCGCACTTATAAGTAGGCGCTGGACATCTGCAGTTGGCTTCATTTAAATTAGTTATTTGCGTGTAGAACATTCTTCCACCAAAACCAGTGTTATAATAGGGTAACGCCGCTTAATATGCTGTTAAAACATAATTTTCTGAGTTTTTTTGAAAGTTTGAGCAAAATCGGCTTGCTCAAATTTTTTTTATAATGTGCGCGGTTTTCACGATTTTTCCTGAATTTTTGTTTCGCTAATACACTGTCTAAATTATTTGTTTTGTTTTAATTCCTGCTCGAAGTGTGTACGATATTGATCATATTGTTATATATTAAATGTCCGCCAATTTTTATTCCTTACTTTTGACCTAAAAATTTTTTTGGGGGTTGACCCCCTGGGGGTAAGGAGGGGTCAAACACAAATGTCAAAAAAATTTTGCAAAATTTTTTTTCAGAACCATCAAAAATGTAAAATTTATCACATGTGACAAATTTTGATATATCGTTTGTGTAAATAAACCTAATATTAAGCTTACAATAGTCTGTCAAAAATGACAAATTTGAAATTCCAAGCCCTTATGCTGGCAGCAGGAAACCTTTCAATTAAAAAGTTTTACAAGAATAATATATTTTAAAAGATCAATTTTAAATTTTTTAAACTTATTTTGATTTAAAATTGAAAATGGTCCAAATAACCCCATCAAAACGCAGCATAAATTTTCGTTACAATTCCAAAATAATTCCTTACGTCATGCAAATTTTTGTTATTACGCCATAATTGATATATAGATAGATAAAATTTATTTGTCAGTAAAATAATATTATCAAATAATACAATAAAAACAAAAAGGCAAGTAAATGTACATAAAATAAAACTTAATTACTACCTTAGTTATTTAAAAACAACAAAATTGGGTAAGCAAAAGCATATCTAATGATTTTTTAAAAGCATTTAAAGACGGCAAAAGTACAGTATATTCAGGTAAACTATTCCAAATTTTAACAATTCTTTTAGAAAAACTAAATTTACGACAGTCAAGTTTGTATTTTTCGGTTAATTTAAGTTTATATGAGTTTCCTCGTGTGAAATATTTTCTATGATCATATGTAAAAAATCTTTAAAATTTAGATCAACTCTATTATTCACTATATTATAAACCATACACAGATCCGCTTTTAAACGTCTCAACTCTAAAGAATCTAAATACAAAACAGATAAACGTGACTTATAATTTTTGTAGGGCAATTTATAACGGTTACATACACTTTTAGTAAAGAATTTTTGTATTTTTTCTAACTTTACAATGTCAGAGATTAAATACGGATTAAAAACAGGAATGCTGGATTCCAACAATGGCCTTACAAATGTTTTGTAGGCGCAAATAAATGTAACGGGCGGGCGGGGGTCTAGCAGGTATTTATAGAGCCTGTCCTAAATACAAAGAGTCTATCTGTACTTTGTCTACACCTTTAATCACTCTAATTATTTATGAATGCACCATGAGGCGGGGCCTTCTAAGGTAATTGGCACATTTGAGCTTACCACACTATGAAGGGGGATTACACAACACAACCTTTTAACCGGAAGGTCAAGCAGGGAGCACGACTTGGGTCAGGGAAAACTCTGACTGGAGACCCTTCTAGTCTTCAAAAAAATATGTCCAGTACATAAAAATGTCCGGTGCGACAAATGGACACTATGGAGGTATTGGCTAGCAAGACAAGAGTCGTGTTGGGTGTGTGAAGCGTAAGATATAATATGTGTTACACAGTTAGTTATTCTGTGTTAATATTAATCTCTAATTTGTGGATGAGCTGACGCGCAGGGCGTTTTATACCTGATTAGTTTGTTTACACATTTAGGACAAATGATTTATTAGTAAAGTGTTTACTAGGGTAATAGAACGCGTTGTGGTGAACAAGTTAGTTAGGCTACATTAAAAATAAGGCGCTTGTAAATAATTACTTTTGTTTTTGAATTAGCCTACCACAAATTATTTGCATGATTAAGTAGTTAAGTAATTTAATTTAATTTACCTTTAAATGTTTTCTTGCAAATTTAAAATACAAAAAGGGGGTGCGAACGCACCAACTGCATTTTATACACGGGAAGTCTTAGCAGTTATTTAGAATAAAAAACGTATGTTTATTTTTAAGAAAATTTGGGTTATTTTACACAAACCGATATTAACACACAAATTTGTGTGCAAAGGTAAATCTTGAAATTTACCTTCGCGAGGGTAACTTAACCTAGCTACCTACCAAAAAAACTTAGCTGATTGAGATAAGTTGCTAAACTAGCTCTACGTGCAATTTCCCTTTTAAGATACCTGCACTGGCTACGGACAATCGGAGCCATTCCGCCATAGAATTAAGTAAAAAATTGTTGCCGATATTGTTCCTAACTCAAGGAAGAGAGCTGTTCAGCCAATAACTCTTGTTAACTCAACATACAGTGCCTACCTAGATTGGCCTTGACCAATCGCAGCTGTTGGCTTCTCAGTTATCAATATAAAAATAGGCTCAATTTAAAAAAAAACTTACCTATGGTGGTCTGCCAACTTAAAAAGGGGTCCCTATCAGGGCGGTAGGTTGATGCAGCCAACCTCAACTTCTATAACGTTTAACAATAATACGGAACCCCAGTTGCCCGCCAACTGTGCGGAGCAATTTTGCTGCTTGAAATGGTTTTTTATTGCACACGCGGCGACCGACGCTGTATAAGGTAAATTTGAACATGCCGTAAGGAGAATATAAATTGAATTAAGAAAACGCGGATTTGAAAGCTGGGCGAATATATTAAATTTTAATTATTACGCCTGCTACGCACTCTCCGCCACATAAGCAAAAAAGGATTGTCACTATTAAAACGGTAACGGGACTTTAGAGCCGAGGGTCTTTAGAGCCGCAGTGTGGGACTTTAGAGCCGTATTGGAGGGGCTTTGGAGCCGTAACGTAACTTCTGTGTTTAGAAAATTTATAAAAAATTAAGGAACTTTAGAGCCGAACAAATATTGTCAAAGTTGGTTAAATTACGTCATTTTTATCCAATATATCACTGAAATTAGCCAAATCTTAAGTTGTAAGAGTTTTTAAAGCTTTCTACAATACTTTTAAAACCTTTTGGTGTCCGGAAAGAATATTTTCGGCATAATATCTTCCGAAATAAATTTTTTTTTATCTAAGCAGAAAACTAAAGGAATTTTAATAGTTTTAAGCTTTTTTTCGATTTTTATCTTGATTTGTAGGTTTCGCTTAGGCTTAGGAAAAATAATGTTTTTTTTGTCTTAAATTTTTATTGCAACATTTTCTAAAATAAAACATCTTTGATATTTATCATAACAAATGTTTCAATTTAAAAACTAAAAACCGTGAATCTTAACCCATAACCATGCCCTATATTCACATGAAAAATCTTTTTTCAAACAAATCAAAGCACGAATCTAAACCATGTTTTTGCTCAAGATTAAAAATTTATCAATAATTGGAAGTTAATAAGTTTTTTCTCCCGCCAAATCCTTATTCTTGTCATCTTCTGTATATACAATAGAAAACCCGAAGCATATTTATCCCGCATAATGATTACCGCATTGCATAATTAACTCAATTTGTTATGTAAATGTTTTAATATTACTTGTATATTGTTTTACTATTGTTTGCAAACGCATTTTTTATTTTGGCTCTAAAGTCCCTGCTGCGGCACTAAAGTCCCCAGGTCCGGCTCTAAAGTCCCTCCGCTCTAAAGTCCCCAAACCATTAAAACAACTTAAAATCAAGCCAGCCCTAGAAAATGCTTTTGCAGAAATTTTGGCGCAGTGAGTTGAGAATTTTAAGTCACTGGTAACGTGGACACCTAGATCACAAATGCTAGGCACCGGTAAAATTTTAATGTTATTTAAAGAATATGAACATGATGGTACCAAGTTATTTCCTGCTGAAAAGATGCTGCATTTTCAGTATGCGACATTTGTCAACGGTCAGCCCAAAGACTGAATTCTTTAAAGTTTCTGTTAAATCTGAGTTATCGTTATCACTACGGCAGTGCGCAGTGATAGATCTTTCCATCATCTGCAAATCGCTTGATACGACAATTACCTACAATGCAATCCACTATATTATTTATGTACAGCACAAAAAGGATTGGGCCCAATACCCACCCCTTGGGAACCCCGGAGGTTACACTTCACTTTTAGAAAGGGTATTTCCAACTACAACAGATTGAGTATGGTTTGATAAAAACAATTTTATCCAAGTGAAAAGTTCGTAATTTATTCCATAAGGCTTTAATTTTAGCAATAATTTGAGTGGGAAACTGAATCGAAAGCTTTTGAAAAATCGATGTACAAGGAATCAATTCTGTTACTTTGATTTAAAGCCCTGGTTCATTTTTCAGAAACGGATAAAAGCTGGTTGCAAGTTAACTTTTTTTCATAAAGCCAAATTGTTCAACTGAAATTAGATTATTGTTTTTCAAATAAATAAGTAGGTCATCAGCTATAATCCGTTCTTGCAATTTACAAAGTATACTTTTTAGACTGACAGAATTAACAAATTCATAAAACTTTTTTAAATTTTTTGAATCAATAAGTTGTTCTTCTTTTTCGCTAAAAAATCTGTTTAGTTCTTTTTTATAATTTTTTGCGCACAGTTTGTTTTCTCATGATTCAGATCACAAAACCGCCAGCAATAGTTACGACGTTTAAAAGTTTTCTGATTATATTTCTGAAAAATTGAATAATGTTGTGATTTGTACGTGCCTTCTTATGTTCCAGCAAT
>JASAMX010005973.1:0-23190 GCA_030248175.1 Microlaimidae sp. YZB2_3
TTTTAATATTATCGAAACGAATTTCAAACTTTTGTTTAATTAAAACATTGTACATTTAAAAGGTGTCAATAATTTTTTTTCTCGTGAAAGGAAAGTAAAGTTAAATAAAATACTGGATTTTTCTATTCAAAACAAATTCTGAATTGACTTAACTGCTTAACCTATTTTGACATCTGCTTTTTAAGCAATGGTAAGCTACATCTTTAATTAATATAATCATTGTCTTCATTTAAATAATTTTTTTGTGATATTCGCTTGCCATTTTTTACGGGTATTTATACTTAAATTTTTTAGTAACAGTTTCTAGTATTTTTTTTAATTTAAATTTAGTTTTTGTCACAAAAAGAAAATATAACAATATTTGGGTGAAACAAATCCAATATTTTAATAAATATGAACGTTAGAGAGTTCCAATTTAGATGAAATATCGATATTTTTATACATTACGCTGAAAATATTATAGTTTATTTCACCGTTTTTTTTCGAAAAAGCACACAGAATGGTTAAAAAAATATTAACTTATTATTTTAAAATTATTATTTTCATTTTGTAACAAAAACTAAATTTAATTAAAAAAATACTAGAAAATGTTACTAAAAAATTTAAGTATGATACCATTAAAGTGTAACAAATATCACAAAAAAATTATTTTAAATAAAGACGATGATTATAATTAAAGATGTAGCTTACCATTGCTTAAAAGCAGGGTGTCGAAATAGGTTAAGCAGTTAAGTCAATTCTGAATTTTTTTGAATAGAAAAATCCAGTATTTTTTATTAACTTTACTTTCTCACAAAAAAAATTATTGACACCTTTTAAATGTACAATGTGTTAATGAGAAAACAAAAGTTTGAAATTCGTTTCGATAATATTAAAAAGATTTTTTTTATAATCCAATTTTAGCTCCACAGTTTTTTTGTTAACTGGGTTTCGTTTTTATGTTGCGAAACTGCTGAACTGTTTGAATCAAGGATTTTTCCAAGCTGTCTGATAATATGGTTCCAATTATTTTTCCATGTATTCAAAGTGAGTCTGTTGATGGTTTGTTGATTACCACTCCAAAAAAATTGTTTAAGAGTCGACCGTTAAATTTCTTGTAACAGTTCTTGACTCTGTTAGAAAATTTACCTAAAACATTATCGTTTAAATAAATCTAAATGTTATAAAAAGCTTTACATTACGTTTTACTAAGATTACTAAAATTATAAATTTATACATGCAAACGCAAAGCTTAATTGTCTATGTACTAAGTAATAACTAAAACAACGTATTTTTAATTAAGAGATGAGATTCATGTAACATCTAAAAATGTTTATTTACAAACGGTCAATATACATAATCTTTTGGTAGTCATGTGGTTATCACAAACCGGATTTAAAAACCTATTAAAATAAGGTTTAAACGAACAATTTGGAACAGGTATCATTAAATGTAATAATGATAATGGCGCGATTTTAATTGAAATTGAAATTAAGCTGCTTAAAATTAGAAAATATTAAGGCAAGCGAATTGGTAGTATGTATAAGCCTGTAAGGTATTACTAAAAAATACATAAAATTTTTTGCATTATTCTCAATGGGAGTTCAATAACGACGTTAAATTCACCTTTTTGGGCACTTTTTTTAAACTTATTTGTTACATAGTCGAAAATTGTTTAAGCGTAAAAACATTAAAATATAAAGTATTATTTTTAAATAAACAATAAGTTTTTAATTAAAATATGTTAATGTTCTATTTTTTAGATTTTTTTCTATTTCACTTTTTCAACAAAAATAACGTGGTTTTAACACATTTGTTCCAAAAATTTTTCCCTGGGAACCCAAAATTAAACCAGATTTTAAAAAAGGTATCCGGATGGGAAAAACAAACTCAAAATGTCAATTTTACAACTTTTACAATTTTACAACAGTACAATCTACAACTCTTCTTTAATCTCACAACTCCAGGGGCCTGTTTTATAAAAACCTTTGTAAATTCTCATTTTACAAATTTACAACTGTTTTTTGTTAAAATACAGGATAAAGTTTTTTCGACCTGTAATCCAAGGGGAAGCATCTCCGCGCACTGCTCTGCGCTGATTGGTCGCAGCTACGTCATTTCATCTCCGCTCACCGATCGATATTCGCTGTGTCCTATATCCTCTATTTTGTATTTTACAAAACATAGACTGTTTGTAAAATGAAAATTTACAAACGTCTTTATGAAATAGTCCCCAGGGTTTATTCTCACAACTAACTAGTGTAATTTCACAACTAAAATAATACGTTTGCAGTGACTCAGTTTTGGTTTCTTTTTAGGTTTCGCTTAGGCTTAGAAGAAAAAAACAAGGGTTCTTGCCTGTGGGCTTAAAATTTAGTTTTTTATTATTTATACAGTATATTATAAGCTAAAACTGTTTTCAAAAATAGAGTCTAACTTTTGAATTTGATTTGCAAACGCATTTTTATAAAGTTTGTGAGTTTACACTCCGCTGTTGTGAGATTACACGTTGTGAGAAATCACCCTTTTGGTTGTGAGATTGGTTGCCACCTATCTGGATATACTGTACCTATTTCCTATACGCAATTATTATTTTAACTGTTTTAAATGTTTCCAAACAGAAAAAATTAAACTCAGCTTGTACAAAGTTTTCTACACTTAAAAAAATTTAGGTCCAGATTTCACATTGATTTTATACTAGCATACATTCTATCCACTATTTCTTTATAGCGTGTGTTTTTTTCGCGGGGATGTGGCTACTCAAAGTATGGACAAAAAAGCTAAATTTTGTAGTTTGTGTCAGTAAGAATGTAATGATGTGAACAAAAAAAACCACCGACCACAAACCGACCAAAGGAAAATTACAAAATTTAGCTTTGCTGTCCATACTTTTTAGAGAAGTCACATCCCCGCGAAGAAAACACACGCTATAGAGGAAAAGTGGATATACAAAATGATTATTGAATAAATCGTTGTTTTAAAAATTTTTTCCAGCGCATCATTTATGTACAGATTGAATTCATTGTTTTAACTGTACAAAACATTGAAAAATGTCCATAAATAAAATAGAATTGCTAAAATAATTGCAGTTTTTGTCGAGGGCGAGGGTTATCCGTATGAAAAGCGCCGTTCCGGCTTTGAGGAAGGGATTTTTACGATTCTCAAGTCGACGCCTAAGACACGCGGTTTGTTGCAGTTCCACTACCGGTCTTATTGTTCGCGAAAACCGGAATTGCGCGTATTAAAAGGCTTTTTGGCAAAAATTTACGTGAACATGATGGAGCCAAGGAAACTTAGAGATTGGAACGGACGAAAAGGAAAGACGGTGGAACAAGAGCTTCTTCTGTCTAAACTCCTTTTGCCTAAATAGGGAAATTGGAACCGTACATAAAAAAGTACAGAAAAAGGTGGCTTTCAGACGGAACCCTCCATTTACACTCTCCACTATAATGGCATAGTAGTCATTTCAATTCGGCGAGTTAATGGGAGGAAGCTATTACAATAGCCATTTATTGTTTTTCTCCAGTCAAACGTCCGGGGAACAGCGCGGAAGCCACGAAAACTCGTGCGGCCCGCAGTATTAGACTTGGGGGGTATACCTATACCTAAGTCTAAAGAACTAGTATTAATACCTTCCTCTCCATTTTAACTCGCCTGAGTTAATATGGCTATATGATTATAGTGGGGTGTTTTTATTTGGAGGGTTTTATAGGTTTTTGGTTTTTTGGGTTGTTTTTGGTTTATACTAATACCTATAAACTACGCCTAAATCTAAGTCTAAACCAATTTCCTTCCTATGGGCTCAAAGTGCCCAAAACTTTCCGGCGGCCCCAATTTTCCCTTTTTAAGGCTCTTATAACCCGTACCCTCCAAAAGTTTCTCACTCTAAATACCCCTTACCGAAAAAACATTTTCTAAAAGAAGCTTCTACTTTAATAAAAAAATGTATTTAAAAATTGCGTCCACTTTTTAAACCATTTTATAACGCTATTGCGCTTTTTTAATCTGTCCATTTGTTCGGAAAGCACTATCCGGTTTCGCGGAAGGGATTTGCGAAATTCTTAGGGCGATTTCTATAGTAGGACCGGTTGACCGCCGGATCTCGTTCCGCGGGATGGACCTATTGTCCGCGCGAAAAACTGGAATATCCCGAGAAGCTTTTTATACAAATTCAAATGCCAGCTTTCCCGAAGCGAAAATAATAATTTGCTTATTAATTTCCTTTATTAATACCGTATGTTGTTTTCATTGCGGGACTCCTTCTGAGTAGTGGTGGAAAGAGTTTTTTTGTACGCAAAGTATAGAGAACGCCAGGAAGAAGTGTTCCGGAACGAAAATAATATCATTCGCAACGTATGCAATTTTTTTATTACTGTATATTGTTTTCCTTGCGGAACAGCCCAAACCCATTTTCGCTCTTGTGGGCAAAGCATAGGAAGCGCTGAGAAATTTTTTCGTTTTTTTTTTTGCCATTGCAAATTCAATACGACATGATCGACAGGAATGAAAAAAATACGACCGCGTGCGATAGATAAATGCGTTCACAAACTGGACAGTATACAGGTCGGCTATGATACAACAGTTGTTTTGGTATAAAAAGTTTTTTATGGGCCAAAGATTTATTGCAAATCGTAATGCGATAACGGGAAAAACGGTAGCATTTTTAGCCCAAGCCGAAAATGAACATTAGCGTCGAACAGAATCAGTTGGAGTTTGTTATTTTTTTTAACGTTTCACGTTTCTAGTACGACTTTAAAAAAAATCGATTATAATTCTTTTGTTTTAGTTTTTAATATAGGCACCTTGCACTGGAACTCGGTTTATACATGAAGTATGCAATACACATATTGAGTCACCATAATGGATAATTACCGTATCTCCTAGTTATCTTTTGTAGTATGCAGATCAACCGATCTAAAGCGCGCGAAATTTCGATCGGTTGATCTGCATACTACAAAAGATAAGTAGGAGATACGGTAATTATCCATTATGGTGACTCGCTATGTGTATTGCATATTTCATGTATAAACCGAGTCCCAGTGCAAGGTGCCTATAATATAATTTTTTTGTCTTAGTTTTTAATTTAATATAGTTTTTTAATTGGAGTTTTTTAGTTTTATAGGGTTTGATTTCTATCTCTTGGCTTGATGGGTCGAAAATCACTGCGCCTAAAAACAGCCATTTAAAGCCAATGAGGTTCCAGACCTCCCGCTTATTAATTCCATAACCTACATTTTATTTACATAAGAAATACGTTCCAAGTAAATTTTATATTTTAACTTAACGTCTTTTTTTTCACATTGTTGGCATAACTTCTTAATTATGCAATTACTTAGCATAGAAATAGAGCTGATCCTTGGAGTTTCGGAGCTTCGAAGTGTGCTCCCGAGTTAAGAAACGGGAGTAAGCATCATTAATAAACATATTATAATTCAATAAGCTATTAATAGACTCGAAATGTGAGAAGGGGGTAAAAAAAAATGACGGCGAATTTTGTTTGTTAATCCCTCAAAAGGGTGTTTTTCGTCGTTTTTTTTCCCGTCGTTTTTTCTTCTCGTCCTCCCAAAAAAAACCTGTGACGTGGGGACAATGCTAGCAACAGTGTACGAATAAAGCGTTGCGCAAACAGAAAAGAATGTATGTCCGAACGCAATTGAAATGGTGGGGCGACCCCGTTTAATCGAAGCCCCCAAGCGACGATCGAATATTTTCAATTAAATTAAATTAAAATATAAAAACAGTGTCCGTATTTAATAATACAAAATATAGGCACCTTGCACTGGAACTCGGTTTATACATGAAGTATGCAATAAACATAGCGATTTACCATAATGAAAAATTACCGTGTCTCCTACTTATCTTTTGTGGTATGCAAATCAACCCATCGAAATTTTGCGCACTTTTGAGGGTTGATCTGCATACTACAAAAGATAAGTAGAAAATACGGTAATTATCCATTATGGTGACTCGCTATCTTTATTGCATACTTCATGTATAAACCGAGTTCCAGTGCAAGGTGCCTATACATGTCGAGAACTTAAAAAAGCTTCTTTGTGATTCTGGCAGTTCTAAATTTAGATTATTGCGAAAAGTTTTTGCTGCTTATAACAAATCACATTTTCCAAGAGGGTTAGTACTTTATACAATAGGATATATATTTGTAGCTTTTAAAAAATGAAAGAAAACCTATTATTGTATGTTGATCCATTAATTAAAATTTCAATACATAGACTAAAGCTATATTAGACCTTATTATCAATTATATTTCAAGTTTACACAATTCTAAAAAAACTAATAAAATGTATTTTCAATCATTTTTTATTGTAGTTCGAAATTACTTTTGCAAATTAAATATGTGTCGTTTAAAAATATAGCGAATAATTTTGAAAACTAAAATAGCGTAATAATTAAACTATTCAGTTTAAAAATTAAAAACTTTTTTTTTAATTTTAAAATGTAAAAAACGGGGGACGGGGGAGGAGGGGGCTCAACTGGCCGGGGTTTCCCTCGGCAAACAGGAAACGGAGTAAGGGTCGACACTTATTGTGACGACTATCTTCTTTCCTATGCAAACAGTGGCGAGTGAAATTCGCCCGCTTTCCCTTCCCGCCTGGCGACGCACGCTCCAAGACCCGAGTAGACCATGGGTGTCCATGAGTCTCCGAGTACAAAACATGCGCCAACCCTAATCGCTGCAAAATCAAATTATTTTGGGGAAAAAATAAAATAGCAAATGAAAGTTATAATCGACGGATCTCATTTAAGTGAAATCGAGGTTTGCAAAGTGCGTTCGTAATTGTTGAATCATCTTAATTATTGTGTTAAAAAACCATGCAAAAACTATTGAACGTATTTATTACTAAACTGAACATCATACGGAATAATCAATCATTTTCGTGCGACAAAATGTTGATGCAAATTAAATGACACCGTATGGAAATTAGTTATGTGAAATTACCGTAATACGTGATAGTCATCGATTGAAACTTGATCAGACTATCATAATTCGTTAAATTATGATATTAAAATTTTACACTACTACACAGCATATTCACTAGAAAGATAGGATATGCTTCAATTTGCAGTATCGCGTATAGTAATTTTTGATTTTAATTTGACTTTGCTGAATAAACCTAAATTTAATGGAAATTTTTTGCTTTGTTAAAAACAAATAATTTTTGGTTTTTTGTACTTTTTTCGGTTTTTAAACTGCCGTTGTTTTTTTAAATATAATTATTAAAGTAATTTACAGTCTTTTTTTAATAACAATTGCCTATGGAACACAACTTAATTCGGCACATAATATAACACAGTAAATCATGACAATTCCAGCGTTCAAAGCAGTCTTTGTCGAAAAATGATAATGTGTACATGTTAACATAAATATGTATTTGTTGTTTGGTTTAAAGCCATTGTTATAAGTTTGTATATCAGGTTTTGCAAACAATAATTATAATAACATTTTGCGCTTGTAATGTATATTTGTATTAAAGCAGTTCATTATGAAATAATAATTAAATTCAAATTAAGCTTTATTATCATTGTATTTTTTGAATATGGTATAAAACCATGTATATAAAAAGTGGATTAACTTGTTTTGTTAACTTATGAATATTGATAAAAGGAAAAATACGGTTACTACGGTTCAATTATATCTGGCTGAGGCTGACCTCGTAAATTTGTATATGAATATGAGAGATCCATTTCAAAATGTGCGACTATGGTGTGTTTTCAAACGGATTTAAACGCAGAATATTTATAATTTTTTTATAATTCAGAATCCCGCCTTTCCACAAAGTATACTTAAATTAGCCTTTGGAAAGTTTGCATTTTTGTTGATTGCAAATTGAGTAATTTGATAAATAAATCATCAAGGTCGGCTAGGCCGGATTTGCCAGTTTGATTTGATACTGCTATTTTTAGATAATATAACCAAAAATATATAATATACCGAAAAATGTGCAACTCCTATATAAAAAAGTACAGAAAAGGTGGCCTTTATAGTGAGCCTCTCCATTTAAATGACACTCTCCACTATAATGGCATAGTAGCCGTTTTAATTCGGCGAGTTAAAATGGAGAGGAAGCTATTATAATAGCCATTTATTGACTTAATTTCACTTCATATATACTCACAAGTCTAATACTGTCCGGGCCGCACGAGTTTCTGCGTGTCGGACAGTATTAAACCAACACGGGGAAACTCGTGCGGCCCGGACAGTA
Organism: Microlaimidae sp. YZB2_3; assembly: GCA_030248175.1. Classification (NCBI taxonomy): domain Eukaryota; kingdom Metazoa; phylum Nematoda; class Chromadorea; order Desmodorida; family Microlaimidae; species Microlaimidae sp. YZB2_3. Next base: position 8,202 of record JASAMX010005973.1, read on the forward strand.
TTAGACTTGTGAGTATATATATGAAGTGAAATTAAGTCAATAAATGGCTATTATAATAGCTTCCTCTCCATTTTAACTCGCCGAATTAAAATGGCTACTATGCCATTATAGTGGAGAGTGTCATTTAAATGGAGAGGCTCATTATAAAGGCCACCTTTTATGTACTTTTTTATATAGGAGTTGCACATTTTTCGGTATATTATATATTTTTAGATAATAACCTATTTAAGTTTTGCAAAAAAAAAATTTGTTAAATTTTTATCAATAATAATTAGCTGTTGAAATTCTTTGATAAACTAATTTAATGATAAAACACAATATCGTCAAAAACGTTACGAAGATCATAGCAAGCATTTGTACGCCGATTTTAATCCCAAAAAACAATATAAAAGAATTATTTTTTAATTATGAATTCATTATTTTTACAAAGTGCAATGTATGGTCATAATCGTGGCAAATTTTTAACCCGATGATCATTTTAAACAATTTTTTGCTTTTTTGCCAAAATATGTAAACCTTTACATTTTGTGAAAATGATTCCTTATTAAAAAAACCTTTGTTTGCTCATTAATAAGTAAAAATATGCTGCGATTGTCAACTAAATGGGTATTATAATTAAAAACGAACTATAAAATTTATTCAAAATATTTAAATATCTGGAAAAAACTAAAATTTATATTTCGCAAAAAAAGTTGAATTTAAAATATCATATTAGTGTTTATCTAGGATTTCTAGCTAAACAAACTAAGTATTGTTGTATTTAAGTTGTTTTACCGGGCCTTGCATATTTTTGATTAAAGTTTTTGACCAAAGTTACATAAGGAATAGTTTCCATACGATGTAGTTTAATTTGCATGGCAATAATTGGTCCTTCTGTATGATGTTTAGTTCAGTAATAGTACGTTTAGTAGTTTTTGCGCGGTTTTCCAACAAAAAATTATGGTGAATCGACAGTTGCAAACGCACTTTCCACTCCTGAATATTTCTTGTGCGACTTTGGACGATTACACAAAATAATCGCAAATACATAGTTTGCGAAATGGGAATACAAAAACAAAAAAGCGCACAAAAGCTGTTACAGTTTCCGAATAATGCGAAAAGGAAAAAAAACTTCTAAACAAGTACAGAAATTAACAACTGAAAAGGGGTTTGTGAAAGTTGCGCAAACAAAGTGCGCGGGAATTTGAAATTTTCAACTATGTCCAGAGAATGGGCTTTTGAGGTCAAAGAGCAGAGTAAATACGGCGCACTTGCGCCGCGCACACTTTCGCACCTTCACGGCCTATTGCGCGGATTTTGATTTTGTAAAAAAAAAAACAACAAAAAGCTTTGGAAGGAAACTGTAACCAAAACCGGAGTGCCCAAAAAATTTTTTTCGGAGGTTACCCATCGTTAGCTAGTAAACTTCGGTACTCCTTGGTACTATTGATACACTTATTTATGTCCTAAGCGGCGGAGGGCACGCGGTGTTTCCGGAAAAAATAACCCCAGTGAATTTTGAAAGAAGGGCGTCGAAGTTTTAAAATTATGAAGTTTGAAATTTCGGAGAATACGTGCTTTAATATTACTGATATAAAGGAAATGAATTTTAAAAAAAAATAAGAAAAAGAAAAGGAGTTAATTTTAATTCAATTTTTTTCGAAGAAAAACAAATTAAATTATAAGGTGATAACATATGCGTAAACGTAAAAAAATTTATATATAATCTGGTTCATTAATTAAAAAAGACTCATTTTATTCTCTTTTTTTCAATTCCAGCTTAAAGAGAAAACCAAAGCAATTTGTACTGCTAAAAATTTAGTATATAGCCAATTTGAAAGTGGTAAACTACAAATAAGAAAATATAAACATTTAATTTTGAAATGCAAAACAAATAAATATCCGAGATTATATTTCTTAACTCTTTTTTTTGTAATATACTACTCTCACTTTGCTCTCTACAAAAATGAATAATTTATAATTGAATTGATAAATTTCTAATTAACGAAAATTATAGTAGTTCCAAGGATCATGAACGAATTCCCTAAGACAATGGTGTTAAGATAACACTAAAAATTTAAAACTTATTAATTCAAACTCAACACTGTGATTTTATAACTTTCTACAAAAAAACTGAAAAAATAACAAGCAGAACCGAATAAACTTACACTGTACGAAATCGTTACAACAGAAAAAATTTCTAATTTTAATTTTAAACATTAACGCAACATTTTTTTAGAATAGAAGTAAATATGGAACAAAACTAAAATAATTTATTTTAATTAATTGTGAGCATCTTTTTTGGTTCAATTTGCTTCCAATTAAAAAAACCGCTGAATTTTTTTCGTTCTTCAGCTTTAAAAGGACACGAAATGGCAAGTAAGCATGTATCAGAAACAAGATAATGTAAGATTTTGAGTAAAAATTGTTTAATATTACTAGTTAATTGTAAAAGGTTACACTTTATTCTGAAAGAACATTCTAACGACATGCGATTCCGAGCCGGTATATTGCACACCGGCAAAGAAAAATACATTTTTTTATTTGAAAAATAGTTCTAATTTTCTTTAATAACAAACGGTCGGTTAAGTTACGTGAAACAATCGGATTGGCTATTTTAATTAATACTGTTTACCGTACAGTCGGAATCGTTGGAGATTCATCGAAGTAGCGTCAGTCGAAAAATAAAGAAAACATTTCATTTAAAAAAAATTCTGAATTTTTTTACAAAATAACAAACGGCCAGTGTTTTAAAAAAACATTGGGTAACACAAGCGATTAGGCATTTTAATTAATTCTGTTTACCTTTGGACGCGCTGGTAGAACAATAAAGAAATAAATAATAAATAAAATAAAATAAATAAATAAGTCGGTCCAAAAAAACGGGTGGTCGGTCGCCTTTCCCGCTCCGACCTGCGGCACGCGCGGCGACGGAGCGCAAGGAAGCGAGTGGCGACCGCAGGCTGGGAGTTAGTTTACTCAAGCTTTCGATTACGTAGGAAAACAACCGCGCCACTTCCATTATTCCGACTGCTACTACGGCACAATGAGCCACAGTAATTATAAAACACACGTTACTATGACTTATTCTGTCGCGATAACGACGCATTATTCCCCCAGCCCTCGCGTCGGTCGCGTGTGGCAAGGAGCGCGGCGCGGCGAAAAAAACGGAAGAAAACTATTTACAACGGTGGTCGGGTTTTGAATAGGAAGGCTTAGCGCTTTCCCTCAACCCCGCCCCCCTCATTCATTCTCTATTGTGCGAGTGGACGTTATGTAATGCGATGGGGGGAGCCCAAGCGGCTATTTGTTTTGAACGGGATACGCAAGGCCGGACAATCGGCACTCGTAGTGCAACCCAAGACAGCGCATTAATGATATTAATTAAATATTAATGTAGATTCTAGGGGATATTGTTTTCACGCGACTTGAGTTTGAAAGATTTAATAAGTCAGACGTGTTTTTATTAATTGCTGAACCGCTGCGATGAACGAGAGATGGAACTTAAAGGAGAGGTGTACTGTAAAAACTGAAAAGATTTATCTTGGCAATTTCAAAGGAGAGATTTATACAGAATGATAAAAAGCTTAAAATAAAACTGTTAAAAAAATTAAGATTTGCGATTGCTGGAGCTCGACGGAATTTAAAATCCTGACATTTTATAACTACACTTTAGTTAAAGCTGTTTAAAGCCTGTATGTCATACCCGAAAAAAAATCCTAAAACCAAGCAAAACAAAGCTAATAAAATGGTTACTTTTTAACTTTAATAAGTCCGAATGTCGGCTGCAAAATCCGTCGGTTTCATTTACCCCGTATACTATTTATGTTTCGCTTTTCCTATTTTCAGTTTTAAATTTTCATTAATTTTATTAAATTTTAATCTATTTTTTTTATTTTTGCCCAAAATTTATAATTCCGCGAAGCATATAAACTTGTTTTAATCTCATAATATGCTTTTAAAATCCGCAAAAATATAAAAAGTTACGGTATGATATATCTAATTCTTATTAGTAATTATTTTTTTAATTCTATCGTGAATGCATTTTATCCAATTTTAGACTAAGTAGAAAAACTTTATGTTTTAAAGTTTATTCAAGCCCGTTTTAAAATTATCCTATTAATTTTCAAAGCTTTATGTGCGTTTCACAACAAACTATGTCGGTTAACAACGACAGTGGTTCAACAACTAAATAATAGTAAGTACAAGATCATGAAAAGAATGAAAGGAACGTCTGAATTTATATACAAATGTCAAATGCAAATATTCTGTCCGCACTCTTGATATATTGCAGTAATAAACATGATTATTGTGCAACATCTTAATTGTATTTAGTAACATTAACCCGGTAAGAACGACTCTTGAACCTGCCTCCGGAAGACTGTAGGCAGGTAGGAAGCAGGTAAGATTGCCTCGGAGGCAGCTAGGAGGCAGATTGAAGGCAAGTTGGAGGCCGGGTGAAGACAGGTAAAACTGCCTCGGAGGCAGGTAGTAGGCAGGGTGGAGGCAGGTAGGAGGCAGGGTGGAGGCAGGTAGGAGGCAGGGTGGAGGTAGGTAGGAGGCAGATAGGAGGCAGCAAAATTTCCGATGGAGGCAGGTAGGAGGCGGCTAAAAACGGTTTTTCCCAAATGAGGCACCCGTTCTTACCGGGTTAAAGTAAATTTTAATGCTAAAGTCTATTCCACACCGAAGTAAAAAGTGAAAACACATTCACCCACCACAGAATTGTGGTGGATTTTAAAGACTGTTTTACAACGGAGTGACATTAGTGACAAGTGACAACACGTTCACACCGCAATGTCAAGTGAAAGTGACAATGTAACGGTGTAAACGCACGAGGAATGCATTGTCACTTGTCACTTTTCATTCCGCTGAAATGATCTATTGATCAAACAAAGTCACATAAGGATTATAATTTGCATACAACAGGATTAAATTGGCAATACATCTTTTGGGATTTGAGTTTAGTGGTTTTTACCAAAAAAAAAACAAACAAAACAATCATCGTACATACAGCAAGTGTACCATGATTGTACTGAACTCAAAATTCCAAAAGATGTATTGCAAACTTAATCCTGTTGTATGCAAATTATTCCTTATGTGACTTTGGTCGATTGGCAATCCTGCACAGGGAAACAGTTACTCAAACGGTTGAAAACATTTCAACGCCCATCTATGTAAAAAGTGACCAGTTTCGTTTTGTGTAAGCGATTCTTTACACCAGTAAACATTGTCCTTTTACCACAACTTAAAAGCTGCCAAAATACATTCAAAAGTAGGGTTGTTGTTTTTTTTTGGCCGGGGAGCTTTACGCGTTTGTTTGACATTTGATTACGTAGCCGCGGAGAAAACCACCGCGTCCATTGAAAATTGACCGGTTCTTTTGTTTCCCGTTGACCGGTCCGATCGTCGCGCGCACGCCACCCGCCTCACCGCGCCACCGCGCTACCTGGGCGCCCCGGCCGCAACAAAAGCGGAAGCCGCAGAGCGAGAACCGCCGGCTACCCAGGATTCAAAGGGGCTTCCCCCCCTCTAGCGGAGTTCGTTGTTATACCGGACGGGAAGAATAATGCCCGCTCCTTTCAAAAGTTTACTCAGTTCGCTGCGCGGCAAAAAGTGTCGCTGACGTCGCGTGCGAGTCGAGCGCCAGCTGGCGAAATGTGATAAAATCAAATTAACAACAAAAAAAAATTCATAGCGGTTAGTATGATTATAGCGGAACAATGGTGTCCGAAAAAAATACCTTCTGCAAAATAGCTTCCGGAAAAAATATCTTCTTTCAGCAGTAAATTATTGAGTATTATTAAAAACTTTGAAAGGTTTTTTCAAACTTTTTTATGTCGTTTTAGCTTGATTTTAAGGTTTCGCTTAGGCTTAGAAAAATAAAAGTTTTCTTTAGTTAAGAATTTAAAAGTCTTTCAGAAGATATTCTTTCCGAAGTTATTTTGCAGAATGTATTTTTTCCTAGCGCCGGAACAATAGTGGGATTTAATGTGTTTTTTTTTCATGAGTAAAAAGTCGTAATAAAGCCATTGTGTTTCCCTCAATCTGCGCCAAATGCATTGTTGCTTAAATTTCCTAAATAAACGCAAATATAAATTGTTTGAGATTTTGCCAATTTTTGAAAAAGCTCCACAAGACTTAAAACAAACATACATAGATACAAATAAATACCAATACATAAAAAAATACAACAAGTATAGAATTTCTGGCAGTTAAAAACAGAAAACATGTTTACAATTCATAAAACTGCGTTCATTAATCCCATAAAAATTATTTTAAAGATTTATATAATTCTTTGGTAAGTTTTTTTGGGCGACATTTTAATTGATCTAAGGTTACATTCTTTAATTTATTGCTTTAAAGCCTGGACATTAAAATTCAGTATTTTGCTTGTTATACTTTTATTTTATTGTGTCTTGGTACAGTACAGATACTCGTTAATCTAATAAAATTATTTGTGATTTAAAAAATGAGTCTTATTTTGCGTGGTCAAGCAGGTGAAACGTTTAAAAAACTATGAAAATAATCGAAAATCTGAGGACTCGCGCTTATTTATTTACAAAATATCAATGAATTTATGTTTTTGTACATTGTTCGCCAATAACATTTTCAAATAAATTTACTTTTAATAACAAGTTATACTTAAAATTTTCTGACAGCCCCAATTGCAGTACAAACTCTATGATTTCATAACAATCAATGCAGCAACAAAACATTTTAAGTTTTAATTTCAACAAAAACTGGGAATTTAAGCTGAATAATTAAAAAAATGGTTTTTGGCATTTGTGTACAAAACTAGCTAAAGTCCCAAACCTACCGCTATGCATAAGTTTTAAAAAGAATCTTTTTATATAAATGTACTAAACTAACTTACAAGGTGTATGTTAGTTTTCTACGTTGAAAAAATAAGTAAACCCCAAACGCGCGCAGGTAGGCATAGCGTACTTCAAAGCAGATCCCTTACAAAAGCGTAACAGCGAAAGAATACAAAGCGTCCGTGACGTGAACAGATGACCACTTTTTGTTGTTTTTTTTTTCGCACAAGTGTTGTTTGGCTAAAGGTGTCCAACGCCTTTAAAACTCTCAAAACAAAAAAAGTCAGTAGCCTCTTTTGATCCAGGTGAAAGTACTGGAATACATTAGCTACCTACAATGTATATAGTCCTTACTAATAATGCGTAATGGCGCGATGAAATGTGAAGGAGAATTAAACTGTTTTATTGCTAGGAGTTTTAGTTACACTCTAAGTTTCGTCTTAAATTGACAATTAAACCATTCCGTAAGTCTAATATTGTCTCACCAGAAATCAAACTAAAGGTTAATATACTTTTCATATTCAAACTTTCATTGGAAAGATAAAACCATTTAAATATTTTTCAAAGCGCACAATATGTTTGTACAGGGTCTTAGTTCAACCGAAAATATTTGTGTCATGCAACAAATTAGCACCTAAAACAGTATTCTTGTATTTAATAGTTATTTAAATATGCACAGGATATAAAGCTTTTTTGGAGGTTTTTCTCATTTTAACAATTTTTGTAAGAGCCAAAAACATACAACTGCCTGTAATACGTTTTTATAAACAAAAATTAAATTACTATTCCTTTTTTAACTGATTTAAGTATTTAAAACATAATGTTGCTACTTTTAATAAAATTGTAGTAAAAAAATCTTCGTGACTGTTTTTATTTAGTAATTCCATGCAATTACAACCGGATTTTCCACAGAAATATATTGTATTTACTCGGATTACTTCTTTACCTGATAATATCAGGTAAAGGCATGTAGTTATCTGCTTAAACAATTTGCTTGCTTATAAAAAAAGCATCTCTATACTTTATGATAGCCTAGCATCTACTTCTTTATTAATAATGTTCCTACCTTACCATCGCTCAGTATGATGTTTTGGAAGAGGAGCTCTTATAAACAATCAAAAGCCTATTTAACCTTAAAATACGTTTTTAAGTTGCTTTAGACAACTTTTAGATTTATAAAAAACGTTTTTATTAAATTTTGAAGAAAAAATGTCATATTCATTTTTAGTTATTTAAAGAATTGTCTCAAAAATAGCTCTAAAATTGAATTTTGGAACTTGAAATTTTGGGAAAGCTTAAAACAGCTAATTTAAAAACTATTCTGAGTATTATAATTTGCGATATTAAAAAACCGGAATCATGCCTTGTGCAGTTAAGCTAAAAAATTGCATGATGGCAAATAGGGACCTCTGAAAAAAAATAAACAAACGATTTATGATGGCAAATAAATAGCTAAAAAAAATTTAAAAAAATAAACAACCGTATCTGTAGTTGCTAACCTTTAGAACTCTTAGTAACAATCCAAATAGATCTACCTCGAAGGCTAAAAAAAGGCAGCTCCCTAATGAAGAAAAGTTTTCTTGCCTATTGAAATTTCGAAAACCGCTGGTTATTTTCAGTCGGATAAAACGGAGAAAAAAGAGGTTTTTCTATTTTTCTGGTCATCATCACATTGCGTAAGAATGATGACCGGTAGTAGCGGAGCGGGAGAACAAAAGGTAAACACAAAAACAGATGACGCACACAAAACGGATAAACAAAACCACTCGATTGTTCCGAAAAATTTAATAGAAATTTCCAATTTGATGCCGTGTTCTCAAGGCTCAAAAGGAAGGCTAAGCGATTTAAATTCGGTCAGTCCTAATTTTTGTCATCGGCTATTATTTATACCGTGCGTCAAGTTATGAAATTAACTGTGTATATGAGTAGATAGATAACATGACGATCTGCTTAGCCATAGGCAGTTTTTTACATAACTTCGCGCATGACAAAAATAAAAGCCGGTGGCTGAAATCAAGGCCGGCCGAATTCAAGTCAGTTATCTTACATTGATACTTGAAATATGGTTAAGAAATTAGTTTTAAGGTTAAATAGTAACTGTGATATAAAGTACTTTAATAATATGACATTAGATAAGATAAGCGAAAAAAAAAAGATTTATTCTGCAAACCGCTAGAACTTACTAAAACATCTTTATAAGTACACTTTTAACTAGTAAGTACCGCGTTAGCATAATTCACGAAAATAAAAAAGTATAAAGAATTATTATTTAGAATTTTTATGTTTTAGGAAATTTCACAAAATCAAACATACACCCAAAAAAATAAAAACTAAACGTGAGAGCGTGAAAAAATCCTATTGCATGTTCCTTTAAAATAATCTAACCGGTCTGGCTTACATATCATTACAGTAATTTGATTTCAATCATGTGATATTATTTCGATTATTCAATCTAATAAGTTCAAAAGTTAAACCTATTATTGGTACAAAACTGGATATACTTTTAATAATACACATTTATGAGCGCTTTTATAAAATAACAATTGATAAATGATTCCAGTCATAATACATAATAATAGAATTGCAAACAACAAATAATAAAACGCGGGACAATAAAGCATAATCAAAATTCAGCTACAATAATTAAAATTAGGGTCTATTAAAATTTTTAAAAACATAGATAAATGATTATCTAGAAAAATCCGTTAATCGAAGCGTTTCAGCATAATACTAAACGGCATTGATTGATAATACTAAACAGTACTGATCGTGGGAGCCGTAAGCAAAAAATGAATGGAAATTTGCTAAAAGTAAATAAACTGGAAGTCATCAGAAAATTTTGAGAAATTGGTAAAAATGGAAACTAAAAAAAAGCAAAAGTAAAAAGTTGGTTTGGACATATTTTACACACCTTCAGCTTTTCTAATGCCAAAAATATACATAAAATATTCACTTGAACTCAACTCTTTAATAAATAAAACAGTATATAAGCTAAAAATATATAAAATTGTTACTTTACTATCTAATTTTGCAAAATAGTTGTCACTGTAAACAAATATCATCTTCTTGAAAGTATATTATTATAATATTTAGCATGCTATCGAAAATAAAAACAAAAACGCACTTAATATGACAACTTAGAGTTTTTTTGATGGTTTAAAATTATATAAAAATATATACTAGAAATTCTGCTCACATGCTGAATTTGAAAAAAAAAATTTAAGGCTTCTCATAGTCGTTTAATACAAACTGATAAATAAAAAAAACAATATCACGCTTGATAAAAGCTGTGGCTTGTAGCGGTAGCGGTCAATGTAGACGCATCTAAGTAAATCTCACTAATAGATAAAACAAAACTGCTGGTCATTTTACTCCACCCTCTGCTGGTACTTTTTGCACGTTCCAGTCTAGCGCTCCGGTGGTAAGCAAAAACCAATCAACATAAATACATGAAAAATAAAAAAAGAATAATCGGTAAACGCATAGTCGTTAAAAATCGGAAACTCCCAGCACGCGACCATGTAGAGATGCTGCAAACGCGCTAAGCTTTAAAAAACCGCGCGAAACGGACCCAACAGTTTTCGGCGGTTTGCACAATCGGGGTCGTAAGCTAGCGGCTGCATATACGTAACGCAGGAAAGGACGGCAGGAAAGCTCGGGAAGCTCGGGGGTGGACAAAAGGCTCTTCTTTTTCAAACAACCGATTCCTGCGGTAAAAAGAGTCAACGTAAATGTAAACCGCAAATCCAACCTCGGGAGCCTGACTTTTTCACCGAATTCATCGATTATAAAATTAAAAACGGTGAGTTTTCCAGAGGATTGGATTATATAAGCCGGCAATATTTTTTAGATTTTTTTTATAGTTGTTTAATTAAAACTAAAAAAAACATTCCCCACCGAGATTATCTTTTGCGCGAATTTAGTAAGCGTTTATGAACATGAGTAAAGTGAAAAATGCGTATTTCAGTGTTTTTTAAAAAACGCACGGCAAGTTTGGTATGAGGATTAGATTATAAAAGCGGCGGTGATTTAGAATTTCACTACAGTTTTTAGCTTACAACGAAAAAGCCGGTTACAAAGTCTTAAGGCCTAAAGAAATGAATACGAACCCCAAGTGCTCGATATAAAAATAAAATTTCTCAGATTAATTTTCAACAATTGTTTATATGAAATTTTAAATTTTAATTCATAAAATATATCCTATTAAGAAATAGCGATGTTTTTCTATTTATAACGTAGAAAAAGAACAGTTAAAAATAAAAGTGGTCAGCAGTGTCCACTCAACTATTCCAGCTGGAGCTGGCTGGGAAAACGCCCTTATTCACCACTAGTGTAAATAGGCACATCTTCGCACGTTTGCTTCAAACCCCTAAAAAACAGTTTTTCATAGGAACATACTACATTCTTATCATCATATTTTGTTTTCGAAGTATTTCTCAGTTTAAAATATCCAATTTAAACGCATTTATGTCATTTATTACGTAACAAAAAACAGCCACGGTGCCTGAAATACCCGGTGCTAAATTGGCGTTTCAATCCAGCGCTGATCAAATACCGCGTTGGAATGTCCGGTCCGACTGCGCTTCCTGATTCTGACCGGCCGGCCATTGTTCCCTAGACCGCTGTCCGGCCAGTGGGACTTTCCTTTTATTCCCGCCCGTTCATTCATTACGTAACGTTAAAAAATTTCTATATTAGGACGCAATCTTCGAGATAATTTCTTGACTTAACCCCTTCCGTCTGCAAAGGAAGTGTGGCCGATTTTCGCAGCAACGGCGGTAACAGGGAAGCCAACGCAGCGACCTCGAGCAAAAATTTGCATATTGTATCTATTTTTGTTGTGCTGGTTTGCATTGATGGTGGTGTTAATTTTAATTTGAATATTGTGCTCTAAAACTAGAGAAGATGATATGGTTTCAGAGATTGATTGTACGAAAACAATACTTAGGACTGTTCGTGAAACGATCTCTTTTTTGTAATATGTTTGTTAAAAAATTGTTATGTGGTCATAAATAATAGATGGGTTCGAATTAGCTCTTAGGCCTTAGAATTTTGTAACCGGCTTTTTTTGTAGTTGTAAGCTAAAAACTGTAGTGAAATTCTAAATCACCGCCGCTTTTATAATCTAATCCTCATACCAAACTTGCCGTGCGTTTTAAAAATCACTGAATACGCATTTTTCACTTTACTCATGTTCATAAACGCTTACTAAATTCGCGCAAAAGACAATCTCGGGGTGGAATGCTTTTTTTAGTTTTAATTAAACAACTATAAAAAAAATCTAAAATATTGCCGGCTTATATAATCCAATCCTCGTGGAAAACTCACCGTTTTTAATTTAGATAATCGATGAATTCGGTGAAAAACTCGCACTCCCGAGGTTGGATTTTGCGTTTACATTTACGTTGACTCTTTTACCGCAGGAACCGGTTGTTTGAAAAGAAGAGCCTTTGTCCACCCCCGAGCTTCCCGAGCTTTCCTGCCGTCCTTTCCTGCGTTACGTATATGCAGCCGCTAGCTTACGACCCCGATTGTGCAAACCGCCGAAAACTGTCGGGTCCGTTTCGCGCGCGGTTTTTAAAGCTTAGCGCGTTTGCAGCATCTATACATGGTCGCCGGGCCGGAGTTTCCGATTTTTAACGACTATGCGTTTACCGATTATTCTTTTTTTATTTTTCATGTATTTATGTTGATTGGTTTTTGCTTACCACCGGAGCGCTAGACTGCAGACGTGCAAAAATACCAGCAGAGGGTGGAGTAAAATGACCAGCAGTTTTGTTTTATCTATTAGTGAGATTTATTTAGATGCGTCTACATTGACCGCTACCGCTACAAGCCACAGCTTTTATCAAGCGTGATATTGTTTTTTTTATTTATCAGTTTGTATTAAACGACTATGAGAAGCCTTAAAATTTTTTTTTCAAATTCAGCATGTGAGCAGAACGTTCTGATATTTTTATATAATTTTAAACCATCAAAAAACTCTAAGTTGTCATATTAAGTGCGTTTTTGTTTTTATTTTCGATAGCATGCTAAATATTATAATAATATACTTTCAAGAAGATGATATTTGTTTACAGTGACAACTATTTTGCAAAATTAGATAGTAAAGTAACAATTTTATATATTTTTAGCTTATATACTGTTTTATTTATTAAAGAGTTGAGTTCAAGTGAATATTTTATGTATATTTTTGGCATTAGAAAAGCTGAAGGTGTGTAAAATATCTCCAAACCAACTTTTTACTTTTGCTTTTTTTTAGTTTCCATTTTTAAATATTTCTCAAAATTTTACGATGACTTCCAGTTTATTTACTTTTAGAAAATTTCTATACATTTTTTGCCCTCTCTACGGCGCTCCCCCCACGGGGGATCAGTTCACCCGTTTAGTATTATGCTGAAACGCTTTCCGTTTAACCGGATTTTTCTAGATAATCCATTTATCTATGTTTTTAAAAATTTTAATAGACCCTAATTTTAATTATTGTAGCTGAATTTTGATTATGCTTTATTGATCCCGCGTTTTTAATTATTTGTTGTTTGCAATTCTATTATTATGTATTATGACTGGAATCATTTATCAATTGTTATTTTATAGAAGCGCTCATAAATGTGTATTATTAAAAAGTATATCCAGTTTTGTACCAATATAATTTTAACTTTTGAACTTATTAGATTGAAATAATCGAAATAATATCACATGATTGAAATCAAATTACTGTAATGATATGTAAGGCCAGACCGGTTAGATTATCTTTAAAGGAACATGCAATAGGATTTTTTCACGCTCTCACGTTTAGTTTTTATTTTTTTGGGTGTATGTTTGATTTTGTGAAATTTCCTAAAACATAAAAATTCTAAATAATAATTCTTTATACTTTTTTATTTTCGTGAATTATGCTAACGCGGTACTTACTAGTTAAAAGTGTACTTATAAAGATGTTTTAGTAAGTTCTAGCGGTTTGCAGAATAAATCTTTTTTTTTCGCTTATCTTATCTAATGTCATATTATTAAAGTACTTTATATCACAGTTACTATTTAACCTTAAAACTAATTTCTTAACCATATTTCAAGTATCAATGTAAGATAACTGACTTGAATTCGGCCGGCCTTGATTTCAGCCACCGGCTTTTATTTTTGTCATGCGCGAAGTTATGTAAGAAACTGCCTATGGCTTAGCAGATCGTCATGTTATCTATAAAGAAATTTTTTGAAGTTATATAGCCACATGTTGTTCCATACAGCTATCTACTCATATACACAGTTAATTTCATAACTTGACGCACGGTATAAATAATAGCCGATGACAAAAATTAGGACTGACCGAATTTAAATCGCTTAGCCTTCCTTTTGAGCCTTGAGAACACGGGCATCCAAATTGGAAATTTCTATTAAATTTTTCGGAAACAATCGAGTGGTTTTGTTTATCCGTTTTGTGTGTGTCATTTGTTTTTTGTGTTTACCTTTTGTTCTCGCTCAGTTACTACCGGTCATCATTCTTACGCAATGTGATGATGACCGAAAATCGAAAAAACCTTTTTTCTCCGTTATGCAAATTCGGAAATAACCAGCGGTTTTCAATAGGCAAGAAAACTTTCTTCATTAGGGAGCCTATTTTTAGCCTTCCGGATAATTATTTACTAAGACTTCCTAAAGGTTAGCAAGTTACAGATACTAAAATTTTTTTTAGCTATGTATTTGCCATCATAAATCGTTTTGTATTTTTCAGAAGTTATTGCCATCATCAATTTTAGCTTAACTGCACCATTGCCGGTTTGGTGGCAATATAAATATCAGAATGATTTTTAAATTAGCTGTTTTAACTTTCCCGAAATTTCAAGTTCCAAAATTCAATTTTCAGAGTTATTTGAGAAAAGCGATTTTTTAAATAACTAAAAATGAATATCGTTTTTTCTACTTCAAGAAATTTAATCAGAAAACGTTTTTTATAAAATCTAAAAGTATAAAGCGACTTTGAAAACATTAAGGTTAAATAGGCTTTTGATTTTTTTTCATATTTGTTTCACAATCGACTTACTTGTTTTGAGAAGTTAAAGGCGTTGGATACCTTGCAAAACGACACTTATCAAAAAAATTTCCACGTCACGGACGCTTTGTACACTCACTTTTGAAAAGTATTGAAGTACACTCCTCACTATAATTTATTTATTTTTCAATCATAAATATTTGTA
>JASAMX010005977.1:0-12500 GCA_030248175.1 Microlaimidae sp. YZB2_3
ATGCGGGCACGACTATCGGGCTAGCAAATGCTCTCAACGAGGATTACTTCACGGGTATATTAGCTGATCCCGGAGACGTTGATGAGACCCAAATACATCAGCAGGTCTGTACCGCTGGCCCCGGAATCGAGCGTCCCCCTGATTTCGACCTTGTCAAGGAAATCGATTTCGATAAAGCTGATTTGGATGCCTATCAAAAACAACAGTTAGCTAAGTTATTGCGATAAAATAAAGATGTATTCTCATCTGGCCCTTTTGATACCGGGAGAACCTCTTTGCTGAAACACGAAATCAATATTGAAAACAATCGCCCTTATCGCCAAAAGCCATATCGCGTCGCTGAAAGCCAGAAACAAGTTATTCGGGAAGAGATAGACACTATGCTTAAAAAGGGAGTCATTAGGGAATCAATAAGCCCTTTCGCGTTCCCGATAGTTATTGTGCGGAAAAAAGATGGCACAAATCGCTTCTGCATCGATTATCGAGGCCTTAACAAGTTAACGAAAAAAGACTCATTTCCCTTGACCTGCATAGATAAAATATTGGAAGCCCTTAATGGAGCCCTATATTTCTCAACCCTCGATCTCCTCTCCGGATACTGGCAAGTCGACTTGGAGGAAAAGGATAAAGAGAAAACGGCGTTTTGCAGCCCTATGGGCGGACTTTATGAATTCAATGTACTCCCATTCGGCCTCTGCAACGCCCCCTCGACTTTTCAATGGCTTATGGAACTGGTCCTTAGTGGACTTCGTTGGGTCAATTGTCTGGTTTATATTGATGACATTTTTATTTTTTCAAAGACATTTCCTCAACATTTGACAGACTTAAATTTGGTATTTGACCGACTGCGTAAAGCCTCGCTCAAACTAAAGCCAAAGAAGTGTCATTTCGGAAGGAAGTCGGTGGAATTCTTAGGACATATTGTGAGCAAAGAGGGAGCCCGACCGAACCCTGCCAAAATATCATGTGTGAAAGACTTTCCAGTGCCGAAAACGCAAAAACAAGTGCGATCCTTTCATGGCTTAGCAAATTTTTACCGACGGTTCATTAAAAATTTTGCCGAAATAGCCAGCCCATTGTACAAGTTGATGGGAAAAAGAACTCATTTTTATTGGAGCCTCGAGTGTCAGAAGGCGTTTGACACCTTTAAAGAAAAATTGTGTTCGACGGATGTGCTAGCATTCCCCAATTTCAAGCGACCCTTCCTGCTGTCGACGGACGCGTCGGATACTGGGATAGGAGCGGTGCTCTCCCAGCAGTTCCCTGAAGGCGAAAGGCCTATAGCGTATGCAAGCCGGAACTTCAACTCAGCAGAGAAAAATTACGCCCCGATAGAGCGCGAGGCGCTGGCGTTAGTATGGGCCGTTAAGCATTTTTGACCTTATTTGTACGGACATGAGTTCAAGCTAACTACGGATCACGCACCCTTACAGTACATCTTTAATAGCGGTAAGTGCACCTCAGCCAGATTA
This sequence comes from Microlaimidae sp. YZB2_3, assembly GCA_030248175.1. Classification (NCBI taxonomy): domain Eukaryota; kingdom Metazoa; phylum Nematoda; class Chromadorea; order Desmodorida; family Microlaimidae; species Microlaimidae sp. YZB2_3. Next base: position 1,473 of record JASAMX010005977.1, read on the forward strand.
AAAAGATGGGCTTTAATTATGAATGAATATTCGGTAACGAATTGTGAATATAGACCCGGTAAAGCTAATGGGAACGCCGATACCCTGTCCTGCATACCACCCCAGAGGAAGCGACGCCGGAGGTGAAAGACCCGACACAGGTGGAAAAGGTAGGTTCTTTAATTGCCTACGCTCTAATCACCCCGGAGGAAAGGGGTCCGTTGATCGCACTTCAGCGAGATGATCCGGATTACCAAGACGTCTACTGATACCTGGACAAAAGGACACTCCCAGAGGATAAGGCCAGAGCCCGGAAAGTTTTGCGTGAGTCGGAAGAGTACCATTTGCAGGATGGAGTACTGGTCCACGAGCATCCTCGAATTAAACGGGTAAGTTCAAAATTTCCTAATCAAATAGCCCTCGCGCGTGAGCGACGAGCAGAGGCCTTAAGAGCAGCGCATGATGATATCTTTGGAGGACATCTTGGTGTGAAGCGCACGCACGCCAACCTGGTAAGTCGTTTCTTTTGGCCAGCCATGCGGCAGGACGTAGAGCAGTATGTATCAACCAGTGATCTCTGCCTGAAAAGGAAATCTGACTCCCAGTTGCCTAGACCACCTCTACATCCAATTAGGGTAAGTAGGATTTTTGATACCATCGGAATGGACATTTTAGGGCCGATGACACAAACTATTTGCGGAAATCGGTATGTCCTGGTTATTACTGAGTATGTGTCCCGGTTTGCCATGAGTTTTGCTCTCCCGGACCAAAAGGCCGAAACGATTGCGCGGATACTACTGGAACAGGTCATAGCAGTCCATGGATGCCCCGCAGAAATCCTAACTGACCAAGGTACCAATTTCCGAAGCGATATTATAGCTGAAGTTTGCGAAATCGCCTCCGCTAAAAAGATATTCACTACGCCTTACCATCCCCAATGCAATGGTCTAATGGAAAGATTTAATAAAACATTATGTGAAATGCTTACTCAGTACGTTAACAATCACCATACCGATTGGGACTTCACCTTACCCTTTGTCACTTCCGCATACAACCGTTCCCCTCAGGAGTCAACTAAAGAGAGCCCATTTTACCTTATTTACGGTCGAGATCTTCGTGTACCAATCGATTCAAAATATCAGCAATTCCGGACCCCTTACAACGACTTTGAGGACGATTATATACGACACGCTAAAGTAACCATGACTGAAGCCTGAGAAATGGCCGTACAAAATTTGGCAGTGGCCCAGGAGCGACAGAAAAAGAACTATGATAAAAAGGTATGCAATAAACCTATACAAGTTGGCTCTTTAGTGCTCAAGTTTAGCCCCCCAAACAAACCTAATAGTTGCTCAAAATTTTAAAGTAAGTGGATAGGACCGTATAAGCTAATAGGAATAAATAGACGGTTTGGTACTGCAAAAATTGAGTCGTTGGACATGCAATCTGCAGTTAAAAATTAAATTTGCAGCGACTCAAGGTTTATAAGATTCGCCCCGGGAATTCGGCCGCTTATATGGCTTATATGGACAATACAACGGTACCTTTAGCTCTATCAGATAAAACCAAAGACGCAGCTGCACCCTCTAAATGGGCTGAAGACACAGGGACCGAACCTAACGACGCTGCAGAAAGAGAGGACAGAGAAAAAGAGCTCCCAACCCAAGCACAGCAGCAGGGATTGCAGCCCCGACCACTAAGGACCGAAAGGCAACAACAGCGAGCCCGGTATGTGACAGCGAGGAAACGCCGTCAGCGCCAGCTTAAGAACTACGCAAAACTTTTGGAACGCAAATATCAGGAGCAACAGAAACAGCGGGCAGAAGAAAAGGTGCAAGCCGCTAAGCGCGCCGAAGATAGAAAGCCTAAAATCGGCCCCCTCAAGCCTCTAGATGAGTCTGATATGTTGGGAAAAATCTTAGAGAAAATGGATAAATAATCCTAATTTTCCTAATGGAAAAGATATTACTAATTATTAATTACAGTTTTTGTGATGGTTGCCAAAGAGTTCTACAAATAAAAATCGTTACCTGTGACTCCTTTTCCGTTTCCCTCTAGTAAGTATTGTTGTCGTAAAATCCGCACATAATTGTCTTCTTATTATTCTTTGGTAATCCATGGTAAATATGTCGTAACTAAGCGGATATTGTTTTTATACGTTATTTTGGCTCCGCACACTCTATCTGCTTTTTAACTTTTACCCCTATTTCTTCTTTAATGTTGTGTCTGCCTTAATGGTACCGCTTGTTTGTGTGTTAGTTAGTATTTGGTCGTTTAAAAATGTCATAATTATTAATTTTTTTTGGGGATTGGGAACTTGCCGTTTTTACTTTTACTGCGTTTGTGTTAGGGAGGTTACTACTGAGAAATCTCCAGTCGATTCTCCCGCCTTGTTTTAAGTTCCTCCTTTTTCGCTGTTGCACATATAATATTTTTGGTGTTTTGCTTTTGTTTTTTTGCAATGGTGCATTTATATAAGGGGTACACAAACACATATCAAAAATATTTTATTTCCAACAAATAACTAATCAATTGTACGGGGTTCACACAGGTGAAAATTCTGTGGAGGTTTGAGCCGACGTCGGTGTCCCGTGACACAAATAGGTGAGAGACCAAATTGTCCGTAGGCATATTTCCTATAACAAGAATTAATATTAATTTATTTAAGATGCCGATGGTCAAGGCGCCCCACGCCCGATGTCCCTGGCCCGGCGCCCCCGCTGCTCAAGCCAATCCACCGATGTCCTCGCCCTTACATCACCAGAACGAATGAACATCAAGCGAAGATCAAGTTGGTGTCCCGGCCGTACAAGACTATTATAACCTGATTAAAATGCGCGTGGGGAAGTGACACTAGCGCTTTAAAAAGTTAACTAAAAATTCCTGCGCAAAATTTTTCTTTCTTTTACTGGGTGGTAATTGTTTTTTTTTTAAAATAAAAATATGTGCCCCAGCGACAAAAGTTGCCAATTTGTTAGTACCTCATTATTTGCGCCGTCGGATTCAAATGGGCCTCACCGGCGGGGGGCTATAGTGAATAGGTTTTTTGCCTGCAGTAAAGTTTTCCGCACCCTTGGCACATTAAATTCTGAGACTAGTTTTTTTCAGTGAGTTTTGTTTTTTTTGTTTTTTAGTTTTACTAGTTCATTTATAGCGTTGTTCTATACTTGCCCAGTTGGTTTATCAAGGTAACGCCCCGTTCAACTCATTGTTTCAATTCCTGAATTTTTGGCACCGCCTGTCGGACTCCCCGGCCCGATGCCGATACTACCCTGGGTAGCCAGGGACGGCTTTGGACCGGGTGGGAAGATATGGCGGCAGCCGAAAATTCAGTCTTTTTCCCCGTAGCCCTATTTTTAATTCCCCTAAAACGACGCCTCAGGTCTTTTTGCAAATTAAATTCATTAATTTGTCTTTGTAAAATTAAATTATAAAAACTCTTCAATGTGGTAATGCGCGGCCTCACACGCAAGCGGGTGCTCGCCTGGTTTGTTACGCCGGTTGTCTGAGTCGGTGTGGTTTTTGTTCTGCGTGCGGTGCGCGCGTGTCCCGCGGCCCAGTGTAAAAATGTGCTAATATAAACTTCTACTGACCCCTACTAACCCTCTACAAAAAACCTGCCACAAGTTTGGTTTTATTTATATCTAGTCCCTACTTTTATAGTAATATACTAAGGTGCTGCCGCCAGAGGTGTCGGCCTAATTGATTTTGGCTTAAAGCTAAAGTCTTCCAGGCTGAAATTAGGGGCGTAACCGCTCTCCGCCAGGAAGAAATAAACAATAAACCTGGGAGCGATAAAAATTTTAAAAAAACTTTTCAGCGGTTATGTGACCAATTATTATTTAGTTGCGTCATGTGTTTTTCTGCACGTGATTTTTTCTCAAAGAACGAGTGGTTACTTTACCACTCATCTATTTTCACCCTGATAGAATTTATCTTTAGTTCCAGTATTAGTACCAGTATTGATAAGCAGGTTTAACGCATAAAATATTAACTGGTATAATCTCGGCGCAGGCTTAATGGTGGCTGTGAAAGATCGTTGGCGCGGTCTTTATTATTGTAAAGCACTGCAAAGTTATGTGGTGAGTTTTTTTCACATAAAATTATTAATTTTGTATATAAAAATATTGAAATTTTATATAAATTAGCCTATACTTTTGAATCATGAATTTCAATGTTCACCTGTTTTTAATTATAATTCTAGCAAAAGACGAAACAAAGTTTCAAAAAAAGCCTTATATTAAATGGAATAGTATAGCGCTACAATAATTCTAAAAACTTAATGCCAGAAAAGACTGAAACAAGTCTTTTTAAAACAAGAAACTTAATAATACATTTTATAAAAACTTTTAGAAAAACAAAATCCTATAAAAACAATAGGTGTAAAAACTTTGGTTTGCGTTTTTTAACCATATGACAAAAATGAAATTACAAATTCCCATGGCGTGGATAAATTTTTGCATGCGTTAATCAGCTATTAAAACGATGGTGTTAATTGAGTCACACGACACCGCAACGGTGGCTGAAAGAGATTTCATTAGCTGCTTCCACAACCATTTCCACAGAGCAAAACATATATGACGTGATCACGAATACTATTTATGAGATTTTGAGGGTCCTTAAAACCCTGACGTGTTTGAAATTGATTAACATTGTTGGATTGATTGTTTTGTAAACATATTTTTGTTAAAATCTTAATTTCGCCCGCTTCATTTAATTAACCTTTCAGCAGTTTTCCCGTTTCTTACTTATTTTAAAAAAATAAAGTTTTATTCAGGTTTCGATGCAACTATTTTAAGCTAGAATATACTTGAATCATAGAAGTTTTGAATGATTAAATTTCATCTTGAATGCAGCCGTTTTAATGTAAAATGCTCGTTTACAATTTTAAACTTCCTTATTGGTGACTATAAAAATAATTTATTTCAAAATTTCGAAATAAGATGCCTATTTTGTTAAAATAAAACTAAAAAATATTATATTTAATTTTTAATACTGCATTTAAATGCCATATTTATAATGGAGGAAACTTTCAAAGTAACATATTTTATGTTATTTTTGTTTTTGTTATGCATGTTTTATGTTAATTTCTGCCAAAGCTAGCGCATGGTGTGTTTTTTCCCAGTAACTTCTTATTTTATCTAAAAGTAACTTTTAATTCTATCTAAAATCATTAAAAATTCTACGCGAAATAAAAAAAATTTTGTTGAAAATTAATTTCGGGACCTGCTTTGCGATTTTAATTTCAAACTTTAAAATTATTAAAAAAAGATAATGTATTGTATGTTTAGTGATATTTTTTAAAAATAAAATGCAGTACTTTAAAAACAGTACTTTAATTTAAATCATTTTGGAAGGTTTTAATACAATAACATAAAGTTTAATAAAACGTTTGATGCACATTTACAATCAATTTGCAATTATTAAAGACAACAGAGCATCACTGTTTTTTTTTTGAGAAAGAATTTCTCCAAAAAGGATAATCTCTTCTATTGGCATATGGTGACCGCAAAAAGGTCACATATAGCAAACCGAATAAATGAGTATTCATCAAATGTTTTGATTTAAATCTTTCTTTTTCGTTTGTTTTACCATTGTTGCGTCAAAAGTAAACGCGATTTTTCAAAACTTTTGTTGATATAAAAAAAGAATGTAATTTTTGAAAAAAAATCTAAAAGTATGTCACCAACCAAAAATTTTAAAAAAATAGTGAGAAATCTATTAAGAATCGTGTTTTTTTCGGCAGAATTTTATACAACTTAAAAAATTCCGAAATTGCTGATCCCCTCCTAAAATTTGGGACTCCTAAATTGAAACTCCCAGTAATAAAAACGTTAAAATTGGGATATTTGGGGCATACTTTCTCAAAAACTTTTCATGGCCGAAAACTGTTCCAGGGACCTATTTCATAAACATTTTTCTACTTGTAAATTAATAAACGCATTTAATTTCTTCTTATTTTATTAAATAAAAAATACGTACGTAACTGTGGAATTTACGGAATTTTCAGAAAAGTAAAGATAAATTTTATCAGGATGAAAATAGATGAGTGGTAAAGTAACCACTCTTTCTTTGAGAAAATGTCACGTGCAGAGAAACACATGACGCAACTATATAATAATTAGTTACATAACCGCTGAAAACTTTGTTTAATTTTTCTCGCTCGAGGGTTTATTGTTTATTTCTTCCTGGCGGAGAGCGTTTACGCCCTTAATTTCAACCTGGAAGACTTTAGCTTTAATTTTTTAACTTCTAAACGCAATTTTATTAATATACTTTTTAATTAAAAATACAAAAGAAAATATGCGTTTATTAATTTACAGTTGTAAATTAATTACAAGCAATTTTATTGAAATAGGCCCCAGGCATATTCCCCCAGATTCGGGAAGGCGCCCACCAGTGGTGAAGGGTAAACTAATAAAAAACAATCGTGGTACATATTAAAAAGATAAGGGTTTAACACCATTGTTTTTATTTAATAAAAAACAATCGTGGTACAAAATATTAAACAACAATCTGAATAAGGGTTTCAACACCATTGTTTTTATTGGGTTTACTCTAACCTATTTTTTTAAATTTCGAAATTATCTGATTTTTCGAATTCTGTTAACGAAGGTCCTATTAATTGATATTTACTGTAGTGAAGCTGTGAACCTACGAAGCATAACAAAAATTGGGTCGGCGGTACCGCCACGAAACAAATTTCTTCTTGGATTAAATAAATTTTATTGTAATTTTATTGAAACTGGAAATATTACAAATAATAACATTTTTTTAAAATTTTTTTACAAATAATTATGTAATAAATTAAAGCATAATAATTTTTTTATTTTTTGATTAATTCCGAAACAATTTATTCATGAAAAACCTTATTGAAATAAATATTAGCTTTAAAAAATAGTCTAAAGTTATAAAAGTGCTTAAATTTTTTTAAATATTGTTCTTAAATCTCAATTTTCTCAGAAAATTCGGTAAAAATGATTTGTTTCATAACAAATTCTGATTTTGCGAGGAAATCACCAACCCAAAACTTTGTTATTCTAGTTAGGTCCAATATTTATTTTTGGTTTACTTTTCAGCGGTTGCAACTTCGCTTTAAAATATTTGTTTATCGATCGATTGTGCAGCCAAAAAATGGCCTTCTGCGGTTGCTGCGCACGCCGGTCGTACTTCGATGATCATTTGCAGGTAAAGGGTCGATGGAGCCGAAGGAACTTGGATTCGAATTAACTTGAGTCCATCGGCACTTAAATCCAGTAAATTATAGACCTACGTGAAAGATTATAGTTTTAAATTTTGTTACGTTTTTGAGCTTGAGTTTAAAAATTAAGATTGTCGCTGCTTGCTAAGGATACAGGCGGTAGTTTTAACTAAAGTTTTAAAATTTCTTCTCAAACTACCAGGATCTAAGTTCGCTGGTTTTCATTGACCCTAAATTATAGCGTGTGATCGGTTCCGGTTGGGAGGAAATTTACGACGGGGTGTGGATAGATCCGAAAAATTATGGCTCTCAATTTCCGAAACGCGACAAACGGACCTATTCTCAGTGGTAAGCGCCTTTATTTTTCCTTGTAAATCCTGAAAGGTTCATTTTTAATTCAATTTAATTCCTTCTAATAATTTAATTCTTTTTAATAATTTAGTTTCTTTTAATTCGAGTTGGTCGGATTCACGGTGGTGGTATCTTCGTTTATTCATTGTGGTACGTAAACTTCACTTAGGTAAACTTAGGTATAACCTACATTTTAGGTCCTACCTACATTTTAATACTTTGTGCGTGATTAGTACACGGTGAGCGAGCAAATTGAAATGGTTAAAGCTGCACGGTGGCAATATGCAAATTTTATTCACGGATATTGGGCATTAGGAACGACCTAAGTACGACCTAGGTGATAAGTAGTGTTTACCGCGGTGTAGTTTATGTACCATCATAGTTATACAAAGTTTCATGGTTGTAACCGGGGAAAAGGCAATCACCGGAACGGGTTAAGTTCACTAATTTTTGTATATTTGTGGAAAACGTCCAATAAAAAAATGCGTTCCAATTTATTAAAAAAAACACAATTTTATATCAGGACAGCCAGATTTAAGTCAACCATAATTAAGTTTTCTATCGCTTTAATTCGGGTTTGCTTGGGGAACACCGCAATAGAAGCCCAATATTGTTAAGTCCACTAAACGTCACAATTACGATGCGTCCTAATTAGGAGGATATGAATTTGTTTACGTAAAACCCTAATTTCGGCTTTCTAGTAACGCAAAGTAGCTAGTATAGCCAGTAAGGGGCTCTTAGATTTGCTAGTTTATCTAAAAATTAAAAAAAATGCTCAATTAATCAATGGACTTTTTTAATTGAGGTTTGTTGATGGAAAGGATTTTATGGAGCACGCAGCGAGTATGATGGAAATTGCGGCGGAAGAAATATTTATCACCGGTTGGTGGCTTAGTCCGCAGGTATTATTATTGATACTTTTATATTACATTTATATTATACTTGGTGTTCAATTAAAGGCGTCCGATCCGAAGCCAAATGGGAGTCAAGTTGGATTATTGTCGTGATAAATCTTTAGCGATCAAATAGGCTGTTTATTGTAAAGATTCTTGACTAAAAAGCCGTCTTTTCTGGAAAAATTTTTTATTATATAACTATGTACGCGACATATATTATGTATGGTTTATTGCTGCAAAATAGGGAATGTAAAAAACACTTCGTGGTATACTAAGGATCAATAAGAAAATTCAATTTTACCGGGAGGTTTTATAAGGCATTTGTATTTACGACAGTGGCGAATGAAAAAAAAAACAAAAAAAACATAAAAATTTTATAATTAAAAAAAATTATATACTCTAACTACTTTAACAAATCAGTCTAACGTTTAATATTAGCTTACTAGTTTGTTTAAGTTTCATTTTGCTTAATAATTACATAATAATCATTAATTTAATACAAATCTTTACAATTATTTGAATATTTCTTTAATTTTTAATAATTATTTTTTATTAGTTTTAACAAAAATTTTATCCAAAGCATCAAAATGTTTATCCAAAATTTTATTTTTATTTAACCCAACTCATATAATTTGTTCTTTATAATATTTTTCTTCAGATATTGCTTAATAATTACTTAATAATCTTTAATTTAATACAAATCTTTACAATTATTTAAATATTTCTTTAATTTTTAATAATAACTAATTTTTATTAGTTTTAACAAAAATTTCATCCAAAGCATCAAAATGTTTATCCAAAATTTTATTTATTTTTAACCAAAATCATATAATTTGTTCTTTAAAATGTTTTTCTTCAAATACACAACCCTTCCTTTTTTCTATTTTAACACTGGCTTTTTTTAATAATAACAACACAGAGAGTGTGGAGATGTGTTCTGATAGAAAAACATTCCTATCCACTATTTTGTTTATCGTGTTTTCTTCGCGGGGATGTGACTTCTTTAAAAAGTATGGACAGCAAAGCTAAATTTGGTAATTTTCCTTGGTTGGCTTGTGGTCGGTGGTTTTTTCTGTTCACATCATTATATTCTTAGACAGTTTCTAATTTTTAGCGCGCTAATTTTTCAGCGCGCTGAAAAATAATTTTTTAAACACCGTTAAACTAAGCGGAAACGCCTTTTTTAGTCAGCTTAACAGTTTTAAACGCGTTGTTTGTATTTCCTAAGCCTAAGCAAAACCAAAAAATCAAGCTAAACTTTATCATGGTAGAGTTTCAGATTTTTCAGCGCGCCTAAAATCACCACTAGCGCGTTGAAAATCAGAACCTGCCTATTCTTACCGACACAAACTACGAATTTTAGCTTTTTCGTCCATACTTTGAGAAGTCACATCAACAATTTACGTAAGTTAATTATAACGCTGTATCAAAATCTATGCGTATAAATTAAAAACAAACAAACAAAAGTTTGAGCATTAATTTCTATTTTATATTTTAGCTTTTCATATAGACACCTTGCACTGAAACTTAAAATAAACATAAGATATAGAACACACCAACATTTTTTTGCCTGTACGGAAAATAACTTAATCATGCAAATGCTTTTTAAAAACAAGACGAAAGGCAAAAAACAAAACCCTGGGGTGTTTAATAATGACATCACGCTGATTATGTATGTTGAATTATATAAAAAATTGTCTGTTTTAATTTGTGTAATTAAGATTTGTATGTAAAAATAAAAAAATATATGGCTACAACAAATGTTATTATAAGCGGGTTATTTCTCGTCAACGCCGCCACTAATCAATAATCAGGGAAACGTCAACTATGGAAACGTCGACCATTATAATAGTCGACGTTTCCCTCATTATTGATTAGTGGCGGCGTTGACGGAAAATAACTCGCTTATAAACATCTGTAGCCATATATTTTTTTTATTTTTACAAGTAGCCCGTGTCATACGGCTGAAAATAATTATATCTGTATTTCTCAGATTAATTTGCTAATTTCTCGAAATTCAACCCTTTTATGATAATTATCCTGAATTGTAAGCTTTGTAATTCTATCTCATTTAATTCACTTCATTTAGTAGTTAGCAAGAATGATCCCTTCCGTCGTTTTGATAAAAACGGTTTGTCCAGAATACAGAAGTCCACGTTATTTTTTTAAAAAAAATTTAACCCCCTTACGACACTCTCTGAGCTGTAAGCTTTCCAATGATATCTCATTTAGGCCAATCTTTTTTGTAGTTTAGAAGGAAGGTCCATCCCAACTTTTAAAAACATTCTTTGTCCAACATAATAATGTTCATGTTGATTTTTTCCAAAAAAAAATGATACGCTTGGTTTCCATTTACTAATCTATTGGTAATAAATAGCAATAAAAATAGCAACAATTAGCAATAGAATAAAATTTAATTTTTAAAATTTATGGGGCCCTTGTGAAATTGTGTTGTCCAGATTAAAAATGTCCATGTTATTTTTCAAACATTTAACCCTTTTATGACATTCACCAAATTGCAAGCTTTGCAATGATACCTCATTTAACTTAATTTTTTCTGCGGTTGGGGAGAAGCGTCCGTCCCCCTTTTGATGAAAATGC
>JASAMX010005977.1:20000-30770 GCA_030248175.1 Microlaimidae sp. YZB2_3
TAAGTAGACTACTTAAAGTGGCCATGAATGTGTACATTTTATAGAGATTCACAGCTACTTAAGTATCCTACTTAATTTAAGTAGTTATGGTGTAATCGGGCCTTAGTTTGTCATAACCTTTAATTTTTTCAATCTTAAGACTGGTTCACACTGGAGTGGAAGTTTGCAAGTGACGCACCGCACACACCGCTCACACTGCAGCAACAATGACGGTGTAATAGTCTAAACGCGCTCGAAACGCGCGTCACTTGTCACTTCGTCTTACGGTGTAAACCAGCACTAACTGTTTGTTCCGGGGTTTCTACTGAGTTTTTTCAAAAAAATCCAGATTTGGTATAGAAAAAAACCCAGATCAGCGACAAAAAACCCAGATTTCAGAATATAAAAAAATAACTATATATTGCTCGAATCGAACGTATTTATTACATATTTATTGCACATTTTGGGGCATGCTCTAAGCAGAGCATACTCCAAAACACCAATTTTCCAATAGGATACTATTTTTTCTGTAGGATATTTTTTTATTTGGTCGCGCATTGGTTAGGCAATTAAGCGCACTAAAGTCATGGCCATATTAATTAAATTATCACCGTTAGATAATACGGGATATAACTCACGTTAGAAATATGGGCGATCGTGCGACCAATTGCGTTTGCAAGATAGTTTTTATTTCGCGCACTGTAATTCCCAACAAACAAAAGGCGTCAATAGCTGTGGTAAACGTATTTTTTAGACTTTTATCTCAATTATTGAAAATTTAATGTCTTTTACACAAAATAAACTAATATTGTCTTGTCATAATTAGGGACCGCCCTATTTTTCTTTGAAGTGCACTGTGTAGGGTGGTTAAAATTTAGTTAAATTTTTTTACGAATTTGCATGTTTTTTGTCGCTATTTTAGGTTACATAATATATCTCGCGCTTTACAGCATTTAGTCGTTATTATGGCAAAATGAGCCACAATTCGTATAAAATATATGCGATTGTAATTCATTTTAAATTTAATCAGCAGCTTTTTTACTGCAGAATAAGTTACAGTCACGTGCATTTTATAATGACAGTGGCTCATTTTGCCGTAGTAACGACGATTTGTATTTAATTAATAGCGGACAACTAAAATATTAAATCTGTTATCTGGTTATTATTATTATTATTATAATTTTCACACGTTTTTCACGTCATTTTATTTCATTTTTGCCATTTTCGGGTATGGAGTAAATGTTTATTACAGGATACCAACGTGGTCTCTCTGCCGTGTGGAAATGAAAATTCCCGTAATTCCACAGAAGAATACGACACAGGTCTGGAACTTCAAGTTCTGAAGGATTTTCTTTCGCAGAAACTCGACAAACCATCTCCGCGTTCGACCGCTGATGATCGAAAAATAAAAAATCAGGTTAAAAGAAAAAAAAAATTTTTGGGGTACAAAGGGATCTGTATTTCGATTACCCGACATGTTAGAGCAAACATAAATTAACACGTAATATTTTATTACACATGTAGGGGACCTGTATGAAAAGTTAAAGTTTTAAATGGTGCCAAAGGCACCTACTGTGCCTTAGGGATTTAAAAATTTTCCGTGACTGTCACCAAATTTGGTGCATTCCAAATCTCCCAAGTCTTAAACATTTGGCTCAAACTCTTGAAACTGTTTTGCTTTTCAAACTATCCAAAAGAGCGCAGTTGTGTACCTTTATACAAACGATTTTTACAAAAATTGTAAAATTGACCCACTTTCACCGGTACGGGGTCTTTAGAGCCACAAGCAGGGAACTTGGAGCCATGGAAAATTTTTGGGAACTTGGAGCCACGAGCAATGGGAACTTGGAGCCTTTAAGAAAAAATTGGTTTGGGGTTAGATTTAGGCTTCGCTTAGGCTTAGGCTTTTTTGTTTGCTATTAGGTAAATTTTTAGCGATTTTTATTTTCGGCTCCAAGTTTCCACTTTACGACTCCAAGTTTCCTATTTTTGGCTCCAAGTTCCCAAGGCTCCATCGACCCTAAATCACTTTAACCTCTTGTAGAATCCGACCCGACTCAGGTTGGTTACATATCCCTAATAAACAAAATATTTTGAGCTCAATGAAGGACGGAAATCTGCAAAAAAATTTCTAAACATAGGAATTCATAATGGTCGAAAATTAGAAATTGGCTAAACAATTGCTGCTAAATTTCGGGGCGTTTATGAATAAACCCTTTAAAATTAAAAAAAAAAAGTTTGGTTCAGTTAGTAACAAAATGTTTAAGGTCCTTATATTAAGATATTTGCATATTATTCTGTGCGCGTTGAAAAATTTTTCAAAATTGTCTTTAGTGTCTCTAAAAAAATTAGAGAATAGAGTTAAATTTACAGTCTGTTAAGCTCCCTATTTGTGCCATAAATTTCAGCTCAAAATTTCATCGACTCCAAGTCCTTTAGGCATAAATTGAGCAAAATCGCCAAGATTAATTCGCGCTGCAAGCTCTTCTTGCCCCATATTTATTTTTGTGTATTTTACGTCTTTTATAGTACTAAAACGAGGATTTACTACTTAAAAAAATTCGTATACACATATGTTTATAGAAAAATTCCAATAGGACCGCCAAAAATACTGAAGCGAATATGGGAGATACAAAGGAAATACGACCCGTTACAGAGAGCAATATTAATGTTAACTGCTCACCAGAAACTGTCTTACAGCAACGATTGGATCAGTACAGCGTTTATGAAACCAGTTTATTAAGCAGGGTAAATAATTTATTGTTTTTTAAAGATTACATTTTTAAAAATATTTAAATTTTTCTGATGAGTTAAAAATTCACCAAGATATTTCCGTCAAAAATAAAAAAAAACACCCCATGAAATCCATTTTTTTATCAGAAACCAAAGTTTTTAACATCAAAATTTGCATTAGACGATTTGCGTGGACCACAATAACACTATTTTAGGATCTTGGATTTGAAATATACCATAATAACGTACGTTTTTTGAAATCAATTGCTATCGATTTTAGAAACGTATACAAAACAGAAAGTGGTGTGTTTTAAAAGTAGGGATGCATTAAGCACCAGATTTTAATTGTGAGTTGAGCATTACTCAGTACTCACAATTAAATTAATTGTGAGCTTAAGCTTGAGTAGAGTACTCACAATTAAATATATGTGAGTACCAATTGGTATTGAGCAGTTGTGAGCCTGGCCAATTTTTAAAATATGCTTACATATAGCATGAATTTTAGGAGAATCGAATGGCGAAAGCACAGGTGATTGACTGTAGTCCCCAGAAATGGAGGCTACGGATGGTACATCTTTTTTTAAAGGTCATATACCTTTTGTATAATTAAATTTAAATAAAAAAGACGTTTTGTAAAAAGTGTAATTTTAAAGACTGCACTTTTAATATTTTTTATCAATTTAGTTTAGTCAAATTGAATTAAGGATAAATGTTTATTTTTACAGCAATTTTAACTATTTTTTTAAAAATAAAAATATGCCTTAAAATAGAAAGATAGCAATTTTATGTAAGATAGAATTCGGATAAGAAATAGAATAAAAAAATTAGAATAAATGTTTGTACTAATCATATTTTTAAAAATGGGCAGTTTTATGAAGTTTTTATAGCAAATAGCATCTATAACATGTCTCATAAAACAGAAATGTTTAATTATTGATTTTTATTATTTACAGGGTGAAATTAAGTATATTATTAAAAATTTATTTTAAAATTTATTAACTTTTTGCGAAAAAATGATGTGAAATAAATATAATACAACATTAAAAGAGCACTGTCACAAATCAGAGGTTTATAACGCCCTGAATGGACTACTTCCTTAATACAATACCTATCTACCTCAAACTTAATATTTAGGCTTTTTGTGACCAATTACAACATTTATAAATTTCAATTTAATCGTTTCAGTACCAAAAAAATTGTATGATCCAGCGTTATAGGAATTTGATTTGTGGCAGTGTTTCTTTAAGTAATTATATCTCGCGAACAAAGCAACCAATTTATGCGGAAATTCTATTAGCATGTAAGAAATAAAAAAAAATATCCACTTATCGTGGTAATTTTTTAATGAATTGACACCTTTTGATTTTTTATAAAAATATTACCTTGTGCTCCAAAATCCTGTAATATTTTTTCGTAGCAATATTTTAAAAGGCGAAAAATCGGCATTCTTTTTTACCAAGCAAATTTTGATACAAAAATTTATAAAAATAACCAAAGTATTTTTATGTTTATTTTGAAACCTTAATTGAAAATTTTTACAAAGTTTTTTTTTGAGATATCAGTGCTTTAGTAAAAATAACTTGCGATTTCTTTTTCTTTAAAACGCTTGGTAGATTTTGGCAACAGAACAAAATGCTGAATTTTAGTCTTTTATAAAATTGTTTATTGAAATAAAAAATTGTGAATTTAACTATTTTAAAATGTTTTTTTTCGACAAAGTTTTAAGCAAAAAAAACTCAAAAAATATAATTTTATAAAATACCAGTTTTTTGTTGAATGTTTTTTCGATTTCTCCATTTCAAAAACAATGGATAAGAATAGAGGTTTTTTTTTCTCAGAAAAATACTAATATTTCGAGAAATAATTCATTTGATCTAAATAAATCAGGGTTTTAAAATAAAGTTAAAAATATGACGCCTGCTCTTTTTTTAAATATTTTTATAACAAAGCTTTTCGTAGCGAAGAAGACATTGTTATAAAATGCCCGAAAAATCTCTTTTTTAGCCTTTTTTTAAATGGTCTAACAAAAAATAGTTATGAATTTTTTAAGCGCAGAATAAAGTTAAATAGTCAAAATAAAAAAAAGTCGAAATCGAAAACAAAAATTTTTTACTGCAATTTTAAGTGGTTATTTTCACACACAACATAGTTTTTGTAGAAAATTTGGTGTTTTTTAAAATGAAAGTGCAATATCAACAGATAAAACCATAAGTAAAACATTATGTAATTTATCAGAAAATTAATTAAATTAACTTTTGAATAGTCATTAAAATGACACATCATTTTTAGTTGTGTTATAATAATGGCCTATTCTTCAGTAATTCGTTTGAATTAAAATGGATTTATTGATTTACGTGAATTTAGATAAAATTTAGTTCTTCCATTATTAAATTAAAAAGATTCATTTTATTATAACCAGCGTGAATTAACAGAAAAATTATGACTTTAAAATAAAAAAGTGATTTAAATGGATTGAAATTATATTGTTATAAAGGCATTTTCTAACGAGGATTTTTAATCAGGAGTTATACATCTTTGGTAAAGTGTGATAGTTTTTTTTATTTTTTAAGGTCAAGCTCACAATTAAGCTAATTAGCTTGGGCTAATTGTGAGCTGGAGCTTGAGCCTGAAATTTATTGTGAGCTTGAGCTTAATACTCACAATTAAATATATGTGAGTACCAGGGGGGGGGGGGCAAACTCCCTCAATATAGCAAAGTAAGCGGCGGGCCACTTTTTAATTTTGTAATAACTTGGTAAAGAAACAACCAAAACACAAAAAAGCATATCATTATACTCAGAAAAATAACAAAATTTTTTTAAAAACTTTAATTTTTAAATTATTGGCTCGGTGCCAATTTTATGTTGAATTGAATTTAAAATTTAAATATGCCAAAAACTTTCCCTCGTAAATCTGCTTGTATCTTTGTTAATAATATAGCTAACGCGTCAAAATTAATACCAGGTTGTTCGCTATTAGTAGGCGGTTCTAACGGTATGCATTTATAAATGGTATTACATTCCTGTCGTTCAGAATTTTGAGTTGAATTTACACATGCTGAAAACAATGTTTTTTATTCAATTCAATCAATTATTCAACAACAATGTTTTTGTGAGAATTTGTTGAAAACAAAGAATTTCCAAAACTGGGTCATATTTCGAGTTTTAAGCCAAACGCCAGCGCAAAATAGTATTTTTGGGTAGTTTGGACAAATGTTTATAATATATGAGAAAAAAAAAACGCAAATAAAAAGATATGTTTTTGAGATTTTTTACTTTTAGTGCAATTATTTGAGTTTTTGCAAGAATTCGTTAAAAACAAAGAATTTCCAAAACTTGGTCATATTTCGAATTTTTAGCCAAACCCCAGCGCAAAATAGTATTTTTTGAAAAGCTTGGACAAATGTTTATAACATATGAAAAAAAAAACGCAAATAAAAAGATATGTTTTTGAGATTTTTTACTTTTTGTGCAATTATTTGAGTTTTTGCGAGAATTCGTTGAAAACAAAGAATTTCCGAGATTTTTCACTTTTTGTACAATTATTTGGGTTTTTGTGAGAATTCGTTAAAAACAAAGAATTTCCAAAACTGAGTCATATTTCGAGTTTTAAGCCAAACCCCAGCGCAAAATAGTATTTTTTGGGTAGCTTGGACAAATGTTTATAATAAATGAGAAAAAAAAACGCAAATAAAAAAAATATTATGTTTTTGAGATTTTTTACTTTTTGTGCAATTATTTGAGTTTTTGTGAGAATTCGTTGAAAACAAAAAATTTCCAAAACTGGGTAATATTTCGAGTTTTAAGCCAAACCCCAGCGCAAAATGGTATTTTTTGGGTAGTTTGGACAAATGTTTATAATATATGAGAAAAAAATGCAAATAAAAAGACATACTTTTGAGATTTTTTACTTTTTGTGCAATTATTTGAATTTTTGCGAGAATTCGTTGAAAACAAAGAACTTCTAAAACTGGCTCATATTTCGAGTCTTAAGCCAAACCCCAGCGCAAAACAGTATTTTTTGGGTAGCTTAGACAAATGTTTTAATATATGAGAAAAAACGCAAATAAAAAGATATGTTTTTGAGATTTTTCACTTTTTGTGCAATACAATGTATTTGAGTTTTTGCAAGGAATTTCCAAAACTGGGTCATATTTTGAGTTTCAAGCCAAACCCCAGCGCGAAATAGTATTTTTTGGATAGCTTAAACAAATGTTTATAATATATGAGAAAAAACGCAAATAAAAAGATATGATTTTGAGATTTTTTACTTTTTGTGTAATTATTTGAGTTTTTGCAAGAATTCGTTGAAAACAAAGAATTTCCGAGATTTTTCACTTTTTGTACAATTATTTGGGTTTTTGTGAGAATTCGTTGAAAACAAAAAATTTCCAATAGAAAAGAAGAAATTTTAAATCCTATTACTTACTATAACAAATAATAAACCTACTAACAGGAATAATTTTAACATACTTGTTGAAATTTTGTGATATACCTGAAAACACAGGTTAATAACAATTTAGATAAAATATATATAGGTTATGTAATAGAAATAAAAAATACATTATAAAAATATTTACAAACATATTACAAAAAACCTGTTTCGTCTCTTGCATAGACAGGTTTGGACTTGCCCAAGGAGAAGCTGAGACTCTTCAGTATGCACTTCTCGTCGAGCATTTACAAGCATGCAAAATTACCTGACCGTCGTTGCCGTCGTGACCAAAACTGGGTAATATTTCGAGTTTTAAGCCAAACCCCAGCGCAAAATGGTATTTTTTGGGTAGCTTGGACAAATGTTTATAATATATGAGAAAAAAATGGAAATAAAAAATTTTTTTGAGATATTTTACTTTTTATGCCATTTGTTGATGTTTTTTGATTACGATTTTTCGCCTAGGTCTGAAATGCGTAAGAAATTGTAACTTTTGTTATAAATCAAAAATACCGTCAAAAAACAATACAAATATATAAAAAAAACATGCTTATAATTTATATCTATAAATATTGAGAAATTGTATGTTTATTTGTTAAGAAAAGCTTCAAAACTGATACAACTATTCTTAAAATTTACGTCGATTATTTGAGAAAAATACTGGTTTTCGTTAACCGAGTGCAGACTATTATAAAGTTATATTATCGTTGATTATTAAACATTTTTGTTAAAACAATGTTATTGTAGTAGTATAAGTAATTTTTTAAAGTTTTTAGTTGTTTTTGACTATGCGAAGTGCAAATAATGCAAATGCATGAAATTTGAAATTATGAAAAAAAGTAAAATTTTTAAGAAAAAATCATGGGCGAAAAAACGTTTTGGAACTTAAAAAATAGTGTTATTTAAACGGTTTTTAATAATTTCGGACCAATATTGGTAAAAATGAGTAAAATTGAAATAGTTTTGATTTAATACCTGTTACTATGCTCTTAAACAAAACAGGTGTTTTTTGAGAATTTTACGAATTTACTATGGGTGTTTTTTGAGAAAATGTTCACTGGAGTTTTTTCAACGCAGGATAACGTTCAATACGGCGTTAGAAAGAGAAAAGTAACACAAATCAAAAATTCCCCCTTTTGCATGGTCGCTTTAAACTATTTGAAGTATTTTTGACCACTTAAAAATGGTGATATTTTCAAAAAAATTTCTAGCAGTTTCATACCTTTAATACGTTATTAAAAATTAAAAAAAAAACCTTTAATAATAATTTTATAGTAAAGCCCAGGCGATTTCTGTTTTTTTTTTGATATATAGAAATAGTTTTCAGCACTTCTACAGCTTAAGTAATAACGCTTTAAAAAATTCTTTTTCTTTACAGCATAAAAAGCATAGTTTTCTGCATGTGTAAATTCAACTCAAAATCCCGAATGACAGGAACGTAATACCATATATAATTGCATACCGTTAAAACCGCCTACTAATAATAATAAATAAAAGAGCAGTCGATAAAACTTTTATTCCAAACATAGTTATTGCAACGTTTCGGTAATGTCAAATTACCATCATCAGGCATTTCTATAAATATAAAGCAATTAAAGCTACATAGTTACACAAGAATTAGAAGACATTAGGCGATAAATAACGTAAGTAAAACACGTAAAAACCCGTAAAAAATTTGTGCAATTTAAAAAAAAATTTTTTTTTTAATAAAAATTTTTTTTGAGCCTCAAGAGAAACCATCCCTAAACAAAAATGCCGTGTCCCTTCCTCTCCAACTTTTTTTATTAACTTTTTTTAAATAACAGTCAAAATGTTTGTTTTAATCAAAAATTATTTTTTATCGGCCTTTTGTTTTAAAAATTTTTTATCATTTTTTTAGTATAATATACTTTTACGGTTCCGTTTACCTTTACCATATAAAACTTTTTTAAAAATTTTTTTTTCATATTTTTAGCCCTGTTTGTTTTTTAAACAATCTTATTATTTTTAATGGTTTCCACCGTTTTATCAATTTAACATTTCAAAGTTTTAACTGTTTTTTTTGGTTTCACCTGCACTTGTGTGTTTGTTTAAGGTTTTAAATTATTTAATATACAAAACACAATTTTTTTTATTACCAATGTTAGTCTAGTTTCACCTTCAATGTTTTAAACTTTTATCAAAACTTGTTTTTTAACTTTCCAAATCATTTTAAAAAAATTTTTATTAAAAAAAATTTTTTTTTTAAATTGCACATATTTTTTACGGGTTTTTACGTGTTTTACTTACGTTATTTATCGCCTAATGTCTTCTAATTCTTGTGTAACTATGTAGCTTTAATTGCTTTATATTTATAGAAATGCCTGATGATGGTAATTTGACATTACCGAAACGTTGCAATAACTATGTTTGGAATAAAAGTTTTATCGACTGCTCTTTTATTTATTGTGAAACTTCGGTTCCCTCCTGCCAAGAGCTTTCATTCAATAATAATAACGCCTACTAATACTGAGGGAGTTTGACCCCGCCCCTCCTGGTGAGTACCAATTGGTATTGAGCATTTGTGAGCAGCTCAGCGCATCCCTATTTAAAAGTCACCACACTAGTTGGTAAAAAAACAACATGGGTTGGTTCTGAACTATGTTTAGCAAAGGCCAAACAGGGGGTGGTGTGTTGAAAAAGTCACGCACCATAGTTTCTAAAAAATAGCATGGTATGGGATCTTAATCACAAATCACAATTAGAGGATTGCACCTTTAACGCAATTGTCTTTAATCTCTCGCTCCAGTCACTAAAACTTATTTAAAATTAATGAAAAAATTAAAACTTTCTACTGAATTGACGATTTACTGTATGAAAATAAGATTTTAGGCTTTTGGCAGAGTGGTTTCTGACAACCGTCGAAAAAGAATCGTAATGGAAAACTACTATGAAAGCGAGTAAGCTTCATTTTAACATTTAAATTCCTAATGGAAAACTATTATGAAAGCGAGTAAACTTTATTTTAACATTTAAACTCATTAAAACGTGATTTACCTGTAGCCGTCGCGCGGAGCCCTGCAACAATGCAGCATCATAATAACGGAGGTTTCGAGGTACAAGGTTTTTGACGCCGTAAATAAAAAAATTGGAGCCGTTGAAATTTTTGGAAACTTGGAGGAGCAAAATTGGTTTAGGCTTAGGATTTGTTTTAGATTTTGGCAATTTTAAACCTGTTCCAAGTTCCACACTTGGCTTATGTTTAGGCCTAAACCTAGGTTTAGTTAAAAGTTTAAGTGGTTTAAAAGTATTCGGCTGTAAGTTCCTCATTTTTATTTTTGTTTTGTTAATTTAATGCTGCTGTGTAGTGTTGTTAAAAGTAATGATTTTCGATTTTTTTTAACTAAAAGCAAAAGTAAATTAAAAAATTTTAATTTAAGAGTAAAAATAATTTGTGATTCTTTAATTTAAGTAAAATAAAAGTAAAAGTAACAGTCAAAATTTTGTTTTAAGTAAAGTAAAAGTAAGACGTATTTTTTAACTAAAAATAAAAGTAAAAGTATAATAAAAATAATATAAAAACGAAGCAAAACACCGGTTTTCGGAGCTACAACGCTCCGTTCCAAAGTTTTTTGCTAAGCAATACGTAACTGAACGAAAGACATA
>JASAMX010005978.1:0-31066 GCA_030248175.1 Microlaimidae sp. YZB2_3
TTGCATCTTCTTTGTTATTATTTGTGGTTTTATAAAATGTGGGGTTTGCAGTCGTAAAAAATTCTTGTCAATGTTGATTTCTAAATCATGTAAATACGTTTATTTTGTGGTTTTATGGTTTTTTTTACAATTTTTAAAATTTTTTTGTTCTATCAATAAAGTTTTTTAATTGTTTATTGTCTCAATATTTTACTAAAAAATATTTAGTTTTAATATTTTTAAAATTACCTAATTGTTTAAGTCCGAGTATCAAGAACTATAGACTATAGTCCATACAAAAATGATGCGGACTGGCGACAAAACTGGAACTTTGCAAGGTCATATCTCCATAACGCGATGTAGAATGTGTACGGAGCATATATCGTCGTAGCATAGCTCAGACTTTTGGCTATTTTTGAAAAAGGTTAGAAAAAAATGTTTTTCGATGACGTCATTACTACAGCCGATGCGGTGAAAAAAACCTGGTTAAAAAAAACAGAACTTTTATTAGTACGAGATAAGAAACGTCGCTCGTTATTCTGTTTAAACATACCTTTTTGAGTTTTTTTCTGAAAGTGAGCGAAATCGGCTCACTCAAATTTTTTAATGATGCGTTGTAAGCGCGCGGTTTTTCGCCAAATTAATACTGCAAAAAAGATAGGTTTTGTTTGTCTTCCTGCTCGACGTGTGTACGATTTTGATTATATTGTTATATATTAAATTTCCGCATTTTTTAATCCTTACTTTTGACCTTAAACTTTTTTTGGGGGATTGACCCCCCCCCCGGGGCTAGGGGGGGCAAACACAAATAACAAAATTTTTTCAAAACAATGTAAAATTTATCACATATGACGAATTTTGATATTATCGTTTGTGTAAAAAAATGTAATATAAGCTTACAATAATTGTCAAAAAGGACGAATTTAAAATTTGGAAGCATTCCAAGCCCGTATTCTGGCAGCAGCAACCTTTAAATTAAAAACTTTTCTAAAAAATTGGGCCTTAAAATTTTATTTTTTTTTCGAATTTCGGGGTTATTTTGTTTGAAAAACATATTTTCAAAGTTAAAATCTTACTACAAAATTTCCAAATATCGCAGCTAAAAAATTCTCTTTTTAAAGTGTTTTCTTACTTGCAAACATGTTTACCCGTTAGTCAACACAAAGACAAAAAAAATTTAAAACTAATCTTTTAACATTTTTTAGTCTTGTGAAACTTTTAAAGTTAGAGATTTGCTGCTGCCAGCAATAGGGGCTTGAAATGTTTTCAAATTTTAAATTCCTCATATTTAACAGCTTATTCTAAGATTAATATTAGGTTTTTTTTACACAAACGATATATCAAAATTCGTCATATGTGATAAATTTTACATTTTTGATGGTTTTTGAAAAAAAGATCTGGAAAATTTTTTCGGTATTTGTGTTTGACCCCCCCCCCCCCAAAAAAAAATGTTAAGGTCAAAAGTAAGGGATAAAAAATGGCGGACATTTGATATATAACAATGTGTTGTGATTAACAATTTTTAGGTGAATAAAGTTTATCTATATATCTATCTAACAGTATGATCAAAAACGTACACACGTCGAGCAGGAAGCAAAACAAAACCTATCTTTTTTGCAGTGTATTAATTTGGCGAAAAATCGCGAAAACCGCGCGCTTTCAAGCATCATAAAAAAAAGTTTGAGCTAGCCGATTTCGTTCAAACTTTCAGAAAAAACTCGAAAAAATATGTTTTAACAGCGTAAGCGGCGTTTTTTTATCTCATACTAATAAGTTTTTTTTGGGACCAGTATTTTTTGACCGCATCGGCGGTAGTGATGACGTCATAGAAAAAAAATTTTTTTCTGACCTTTTTAATAAATAGCCAAAAGTCTAAATCAAGAATATATAACACAAGAGAATGTCCGACTGTAAACTAAATTTTTGACCAAAATTTTGCGAGAAAAGTCGCACTTTTGAATTTGTGTGCGACTTTTCTCGCAAAAATCCGCCATTTTCTGCAAGTTTTCCCGCGCTGCGATTTTTTACACAGTGTTAGTTTTCTCGCAGTGGGGACTGCGACTTCTTTCGCACTCTATGCTGTTTTATTCGCACTGCGATTATTTACGCACTGCGAGTCGGGCTGCACAACAAAAAAAATAAAAACAAAGCGGAACGAAAATTTTGTGTTTAAATGAATAAAAGACGTTTTTTTTTACCTTAAGATGTTAAAACTTTTTAGTTTTAATAAAATAAAGTAACTTTCCAATCTTTTAAAATTAAATAAAACAAGTTTCAAAGTGTTTTACTCCATTGAAAATGACTACCAGCGTCTGTATTTTTTTTGTTGCGCAGCCAGACTCGCAGTGCGAAAGTAATCGCAGTGCGAATAAAGCAGCATAGAGTGCGAAAGAAGTCGCAGTCCCCATTGCGAGAAAACTAACACTGTGTTAAAAATTGCAGCGCGGAAAAACTAGCAGAAAATGGCGGATTTTTGCGAGAAAAATCGCACACGAATTCAAAAGTGCGACTTTTCTCGCAAAATTTTGGTCAAAAATTTAGTGTACAGTCGGACATTCTCTTGTGTTATATATTCTTGTCTAAACTAAGCTAGATATATGTCCCATACATATTCTATTTCACGTTATGGAGATATGACCTTTCAAAGTTCCAGTTTTGTTGCCAGATCGCGTCATTTTTCTATAAACTATAGTATTGAATAAGCGTCTTTTACTGTGCGAGAGAGGCTACAAAAAGAAAAATCATAAATTTTGAAAAAATCGTAGTGTTCTTAGTTTCCTTAGTTTAAACCTATAATTAATTAAAATTGCTACACGATGATATGTTTCACTATGTTGAAGTGCTTTAATATATCAGTTTGTGCTAAATAAATTTTTTTTTTTATTAAACAGCACAATAGTTAGAAATCATCATTGAAATAGTATTTTTGTAAACAATACGTTTGAATTAGCAAAAATAAAGTTGAAAGTTGTGCTTTGAAACTAATTTCAAGCCTACATAGGTTTTTTTTTACATGTTTTGATTGTAAAATTATTCTAAATTTAATAATTAATTTTAAAAAGTCCATTCCAAACTTTAATAGATAATAGAAGCATTTTCTGTAATTAAAACATTGAAAATGTGGCAACCAAGTGCGCCAGCAGTGCCGCACGTAGGAAGCGGCAAAAAAATAAAAATCCTCAAAAAACGCTTTTGTTTTTGTAATAAAATTAAAAAATATTTTTAAAAAAATTGAAAGGAAGATGTCAAGTTTTTAAACTAATAAAAATTTGAAACCGTAAAATGTACTAGTCGCTCTCTGTTTCTCAATTATTCCCCTACATGTGATTAGCGCTACTTGTCATTTTACCCACTTCCTACACTAAAAAAACATTATTCAGAACTATAGGCAAATAAAATCTAGCTGACCGCGATAATTTGCTGTATTGAATCGACTTTTTAACAACAAAAACATTCAAAATTTTCACCAAAGCGGATTAATGACAAGGATTAAAAACTGTGTTTTAATAATTATTTATCAAATTACTTAATTTGTAACCTAAATGCAAATTTTTTAAGGGCTAAAGTTGGTTAATTTTTGTATATTTTGTGAAAAGGTGGAATTAAAAAAAATTCTGCGTTCTTTTTGTTTAAAAAAAAACGTCATTATCGCACAATTTTAATCGGTTCCCCCATGTCTGCATTCTAATTTTCAGCGTCAGCCAGAAATAATTCAACCATAGTCTATAACAAAATAGGCAACAAAATATTTAGACTGGGTTTTACATAATAAGCATGGATTGTTGGGCAGAGGTTAATATTTGATGTTAATATTCTACCACAATATAAATACTTGCCCTATTTGACCCGAAAATATTATAGTATTTTTAAAAAAAATGTGCAACTCTTTTAATATACCATTATAATGGCATTTTTTCAGAATAAGCCATTATAAATTAATATAATGGCATGACTCTGAGATAATAACGGTTTGTAAAGGTAGACGGGACAAAAACGGACACCAAAAATATCCTCAGGAGAAAAAAATTTTTAATTCAAAACATGTAAAAAGATAAACTATAATTTCAATGCACTACAGAATTGTGTAATAAACTGAATAATAATTATGAATCCATTAACAAAACGTAAATATTCCACAATTTAATCTTTTATTTTTTACCGAAAACTCTAGTTTGAGTTATGCTATTATATTGGTAGTTTTTGTTGATTCGCGGACATTCGTGTAAATTGACACAGGCAAACGACGTTATTTCCAAGGAAAATTTGTGTGAACTTAAATGGCAAATATGCTATTATAATTGATTGAGTACAATCATAATGATACATGCAGACCTCTGCACGGTCAAAAAATGCATCCCCTCGGTTTAGTGGACGATTTGCAACCTCCCCCATACCCGTTTTATTGCCCCTCCCCGCCCAAAAATGAAAAAGTACCCAAAAATTATGGCGCCATTTTTACCTATTATGACGCCATCATCGCAAAATATTTGCAGTTTTTAGCCTATTTCGATGCATTTTAAGCCATTTTATACCTTTTTTTACCTTATTTTCGCTTTTTTTGTCCTTTTTTTCTTTTTTCCTTTTTTTTCTTTCTCCCTTGGTTGCCCCCCGTTTTATTGCCCCCCTCCCGTTTCAAAAAAGTTGCCTCCCCCATCAGTGGCGTGCCCAGGGGGGGAGCGGCCGGCCGCCCCCCCCCCCCGAAATCCGGCGAAGCCGGATTTTTTTGTAAGGGGGACCCTTACGTTTTTTGAATTTTGAGAGAGAAAAATTTTTTCTTTAATATTAATACAGAAACTTTCCTGATGCCTTCCAAAAGCATATTAATAGTCAAAAAACCAAAATTTTCCCGCTACGCGGGTAGTTTAAATTGACAATTTATCTTAGTTTTTCGATTGCAAATCGATTATCCAGTTCAGTAGTTAAGACATAAATGTTTAATAAAACTACTATAAACACTATTAACCTTTTGTTAACGTTTTAAACACATGTTTTAAATGGATAGGAATAAAAAACCTTAAGTTTTGTTTTAATTATCATCTGGAATTGAAATTTCTAGTGTATTTTAGCGCCTTAAATTAAAAATTTTCTCCCCCGGGGGGCATTCTGCCCCCGGACCCCCCTGACAAGGGGCTCTGCCCCTTGACCTCGCTGGGGGGCTCTCGCCCTCCAGACCCCACATTTCTGGGGAGCTGCGGCCCCCCAGACCCCACCCTCAGGGTTAGTATGTACTCCCCCCAAATCGCCCCCCCCCCGAAATGAAATCCTGGGCACGCCACTGCACCATGCATGGGCAAGTTGGTCCGGAGTGGGGGGTGGGAAGCAAAGGTTAACCCTTCTCCAATTTTGGAAAAATAAAAGAAACAATTGTCCTTTAAACTTAAAAACTGAAAAGTTAAAAAATGTCATAAAAAGGGCTTTTTGACCTGAAATTGGTGTTTTTTACCTATTTTTTTATCAAAATCCAAAAAAACTATATGGGTAAAATGCACTCCAAAAAGCAATATGTTTAAAATGCATTTCTCGGATTTTAACACCCTCTCTCAAATCTGAGGTTTAACCCCCTCGCCTCACTGGTTCAACCTGCCCATCTATAATTATAATGGGCTATTTTAAAACTACGATTATAATTGCATACGTTGACTTATGTTTTATACAGTGGTAGCACTTTTTTGTTTACATTTTGATTTCCCTTTCTACAGGTGAGGTGAATATAAGTCTTCAACAATGCAATGGCCGCCAAAAAAAGGGTGGGGTAACGGCCTGGGCCTCCCAGCTGAATACCGGCGCATTCTTATTTTCAAGTCCATATTATTATAAAATTTTAACTTTTAGAGCCCCAGAACAAAAAAAAAATCTAGCAACTTCATTAACATTATGTTATTAAATAAAAATAGTTCAATAAAATTCTTAAATGCTTCTGCTCTATATAATGTTTTATAAAAATTGCATCTTTCAATTACAATTTAGATACATAGCTTCTATTCTAATCATGGCTAAAAAGAAAATAAATCCAAAATCAACTAAACTTCTGAATAAAAAACTTAATAAAAAGGCAAGAAGAGGTAAACTCAACAAAAAACTCAAAACCGAACTTCGAGAAATACAAGCTAAAAAGGCTAATGGACTTAAGGTAATAATATTATTATAATCTAGTCTGTGTTATGATATAATAAATAAGAAGAGCAAAACTTTTGTTTGCCACAATTTTGGTGAAACGTTTTAACAAAATCCTTTTGTCAATCAATCAGCTACAAAATAAAAAAAAATATAAAATAGCTTTTAAAACAGCAACGAAATTATTTAACCATAACCATGACATAAATAGGTTTAAATAGCAAGAATAAAATTTCATTTAAAAGTAAAAAACCGATGGACACACTAAAAGCCTCAACAAAAAATATTGAAAAAGGTTTCGGTTTAAAAAAAACAACATTTTATAACATTCATACTCTCTTAAAAATATTAAGGTATAAAAAGTTCACAAAACTGCTGATACTATAGAATTGTAAAATTTAGAACGATAATTTTTTTAAAATACAAACCTTAAAATAACGGCAAAGGGCTATTGGGTAAATACTAAAAACTTCTTGAAATTATCAGTGTCGCGGAATCCAAACAAAACATTTTGTATTTGATTTTGAGTCTATTTAAAAATAACTGCAGTTGCTACATGGTGCTCATTACGACGTATTGTTTACAGCCCCTTAGACATCCCCCTAAATAAATGATCTCTCTTCTTAAGAGTTGAGGTTCTTCTAAAGTTCTAAAGAAGAACTCTTCTAAAGTTTTTGGTATGGCCCGTTTTTTTCCTCCTTCTGCCCTCTACAACCGCTACAAAATCTAAATTGTGGGATTAAAAACCACTGATTTTGAAAATTAATTTTGTTAATTTTATAGCAATAAATTTTTTATCATACTGACGACCGCCTCTCTTACAAAATGCACCCCATCTCAAATTTACATTCTTTCTGGCTTCCAGAATCTACTATTTCTAATTTATTTTTTATCGCATCCCAGGGTCCAGAGTATTATTATCCGCCTCCTTCTACTCCAGTAATCTGAGTAGAGTAGGACAGTTATATTCTGTGATGCGGAAAAAATATATTGAGAGGAAAGGAGTAACTCGAGAAAAAGCACCGGGGCTAGGGCCAAAATGTAATGAATCAAATCATATTAATTTTATGTCAAAGGTAAAAAACAAAAAAAACTGACTAATTTACAAGTAACTAAGTGCGTCTCGTTATCTTTAATGTCATTATCACAAAATAAAACAATATGTTGATTTTGTCCATCAAGATTTTAATGTGTTGTTAGTAGATCAAAAACTGCAGAACTAAAAACTTAGTGAAAAAATTTTCGTTTACAAACTATAAACTACCTTTTCTAAACGTGCTACATGTATTTTATTTGTATATATAGATTCGAGACGAAAAAATTCAAGCCGACTGGATTGATAATCGGGATTTGATTGATGAATTTTCAGATCAAATTTTTAACGATTGCGAAGAAGACGAAGTTGTTCTACCGACTGACATGGTGGATGGTGATTTATTAGGTATAGCGCATTGCATAAGACTTTACTTTATAAACCCTATTATTATAGTAAGTAGTAGTAATTTGTATTTTTAAGAATATTTAGCGATCGTTTGAATTTGAACAGTGTATTTTAGTATCAACTGTTATATATAATATAACTTTTATATTTATATATTATTTTGTAAACAAGTTTAGCAAAGGCAGGCTTGAGTTGCTAAGAAGTTATTGGCACAGTGATATAACAGTATCCCCGAAGTTTTGTGGTTTTTCAAAAAAGTAATACCACACCCAAAAAAGAAATAGGTGCTTACAGATCACCAATCTCTGACGGCTGGGGGGAGGGCTTTACGGAAGGGTGTTCGGATTTTTATCAGTAAGGATAAGGGGCATACCCTAGGTTGTGATTTTTCAAAACAAAAAAAAAACACGGTACGTTGCAAGGGTCAGAAGATTTTTTTTTTTGGGGGGGGTGAGTAACCGGTTTCGTGGTAGTTGGAAAGAGGTGTGGCCTGGTTTAACCATAAAAACTTTAAAAAGCTATTAAAATGTAAAAATATTAATTAAAAATGATTGTAATGTACCTTTTTGTCCTAATAATTTGATTCTGGGGTGAAATAATTAACCCCTTTCTTTTATAATTCAAGTTATTTATTAATAAAAGTGGTGTCCGGAATCAAAAATCTGATCCCTAGCATATCAGCTCCGAATTCCCAATAATAATTTGAATGCAGTGGCAGAGTAGATAGTTTTAAAAACCTGGAAATACGATTACGAAGGGACATGATAGACATGAAATTTCCTAAAACTAAAATGTTGTTGAGTTGTTTTTTGCTGAGTGAAAGCGTGGGCAACGCGACATGAATTAGCGGGCCAAAACGCCAAGGTTGTGTAAGGCCCGGGTTTATCCTCAATTCTTTCCTCATAAATAAATATAATAAATAGTGTAAGGCCCGGGTTTATCCTCAATTCTTTCTTCGTAAATAAACATTATAAATAATTGAAAGTTCATACAATAACCTTTTAACCTTTGTAAATATTTATAATATTTATTTACGAAGAAAAAATTGAGGATAAACCCGGGCCTTACAGTTGGCTCGCAATCGTCTGCGCAATTGCGCACTCTGACTGCCAAAAATAAACAGAAATCGAAACATGTTGATCACTTTTTTAGGATTCAAGCATTTTTACATAAGTAAATAGAAATTAATTTATTATAACTGGAATTTGAATATTCAGAATTTTGTTCCCTGTAGGAGCGTAAATTACACTTTTCTTAACTTTTTAGTTGTGCTGTGAACTTAAATTTGTATTCTTGCTCTAAAGTTTTTAAATTTTTCAGTTGTCTCTGAACTCTATTTTTAGCTTTCCAGTTGAATAGAACCGATTATTTCTCTATTTTTTAAATACTGATCAGTTTCTTCTTTTGTGGCTGTACCACAGAATTGTTGAATAAATGCTGTGTTTCCGTATCTGGAGACTCGCTTTTTAATACGTTAATTTTTTTTTAAAATTTACAATTTAGTATTGTATATTAAAGATTCTAAACTATCAGCTGCTGATTCGGGAACCTGTGAATCTTCAAGAAAGAGAAAAAGGCGAAAAATAAAAGAGGAAGAAATAGAATCGGAACAATTAAACGCGACGAGAAGTTTTGCCTCAGTTTCGACTTCTAATCCCGAATATCAGATGGTTACGGAAAACATGAAATACCTTCTTCCTGTCAAAACAACTTGTGGTCAAGTTTTGACTCGTTTAGGGGAGGTTAAAGAAGAAGAAACAGAGGTATTATTTTGTTAAAAAAATCGCTAAAATTGGTTAAACTGTGCTGCACCTTGCTGTGTGCATGACTTTAAAGCAAATACGAATTAGTTGAACTAACTCGTCGACAGAATGTTATTTTTCTGGTTTAAGACTTTGGCTTTTTTGCTCTAATCTTCTATTTTTTTTAATTACTCGTTTTTATATAAATTGATAGGAACTTCCGGTTGAAGGCGAAGATTCCTTATTGAAAAAAAGTCAACAAAAACTTTTGGAACTTGAGAAGGGTGTCAAATCAGCTAGTTTGGATTACTTGCGAGAAAAAATGACACCTGCACAATTATTTGCAGAACGGGAAACGATGTTGAAACAAATGAAATTGAAACTTTCCAGCCTTTCCAACAGCATTTTACAATCTCCAGAAGAACAAGTATGCAGAATTCTTTGTATATTTTGTTTAATTTGTATAATTTCTATATTTGAAGTAATTGGGGCAAGCCTTCGGACCTAGAGGTGGGCAAAGGGGGGGGAGAAAGCTCGGGGGTTATAGCCCTCCCGCATGGGCGTAGCCAGGGAGGAGGGTCCCAATCCTAAACATTATAAAAGGGCTAAAAATATTTTCCTCGGTTCGCGCGGAGAAATTTGGAAGTGGAGACCAATTAAAACATTAAGAATTGGGTGGGTCCAACATGGTCATACCAAGATTTCAAAACAAAGTAACACAAATTTGGAAGTGGAAACTATATAAATCAATCGAGCGCTGAGCGGAGCGAAGCGCGAGAAAATTTTTTAAAAATGGCCTTTCTAGACCCCCAAATATTTATCCTTGGCAACCCAAAAGGGGGGTCTAACCCCAAATTTTTCCCTTTGTCGACCCAAAAGGGGGTTCAGGGTTCAAGGGTTCAACCCCCTTTCAGAAATTTTGTTCAGGGTTGGCCCCCCTTTCCTGGCTACGCCCATGCCCTACCACTCAAAATAATCTCCAAACTGCCCACACCCATACCCCCTCCCTAAAATTTTTGGTATCCCGGACACCCCCCCCAAATTTCATGTGTTCAGTACTAAAAATGCAAAAAATAAAGTGTTTGGGATATAAAATCACACCCCCTTTTCCCTCCTTCCGGAATTTCGGGGGTCTGGTATACCACGCCTCAAATCCGAGTGGCTGCCCACCTATTCTCCAACAATTATTTGTTGTTTTAATGGTTTTATAGACTGGAAAACTAAAAGAGCTACTTTCAATGGCTGAGGGAAAAATTGATCTTTTGGTTCAAAAATCCGTTAAAAAATTGGCGACGGCTTCATTGGCCGAAGTATTAATTGACATAATTCCGGGTTATCGAATCAGGGAGCGGTCGCAAGATAATTTTATGGAAAAGGTTTATCTTGTTATAATTTTAAAAGCAAGGGTCTTTTTAACGTAATTTTAGGATGTTATTAAAGAACCAAAATCTAAGCTTCTTATGTAACAAAAAGTTCTGTGTATAAATTTTTTAAGTTGCTTTGTTTATCTATTATCAAAAATATAATGAAAAATGTGCAACTCCTGTATAAAAAAAGTAAGTCAGTCATAGGTGAGCATGATCCCCGCAGCTAAGGGGGGGGGAGTGGTTACCCGGGGTAAATCGAATTTTGAATTCTAGGAGGAGGGTCCCAGGGTAGTTCGGACCCCTCTAGTTTTTAGGGGGGGGTCGACCCGGGGTGTGAAATTTGGAAATCTAGAAAGGGGTCAGGCGGGGTCCGGTCCCGGTGTCCATGGCAAAAAAATTTTAAACCATAATAACTTTTTGTTCTTTTTATAGAATAATACTACATTTTATTGAGCAAAAAGCGATATTCTGGTATAAAAAGGGTGTAAAAACATAAATATGTGTTAAAAATTCACGTTTTTTGGAAGAAAATTTGGTACAAAAAAGTGCCTAAAATTTTCACGAGGGGGGGGGGTCAATTTTGAAATTCTAGAGAGTGATCAGAGGTAAAAAATTAGGAAATTCGGGGGGAGGGCCCCTCTTGATTTTCGTCTATGGGGTCCCAAAATTTTGAGGCTAGGGGGGGTGGACCCTACCACCTTGCCCCCCTCCCCTTTCTTATCTATTAAGTCAGTGCATGCTATTATTACGAGATAGTCGTTTAAATGGCACCCTCATAAGAATGGCATTGGGCATTAGAATTCAGGTGAATAAAATGGAGAGTAAGTCGTTATAATGGCATTTGATTATAAACAATAAGCATGTGGAAATTATTTACAAAACGGACAAATTTTGTTTATTTCAAAAACAAAATTAGCTAGTCATTTAAATGGCAATTTATGAAGTTATGCCTTTATAATGGCTTAATCTTCATTTTAATTCGTGTATATTGAAATGGCTAATACGTTATTATTAGGAAAGTGCCATTTAAATGGACTATTTTCTTTATAATATTCTACACAATACGCTGAATTATTTTTTATAGGAATTTCACATTTTTCGTTGTTATTGTATTTTTGCTATCATTGGACACTGTTAGATTTATTATGTCATAAAATATTTTTGTGCTCTAATTCTGTTTGGATAAGTAATTTTAAAAATTATGAGAAATGTAATTTATTTTTTTATTAATTATTTTTAATTTATTTTTTTAGCTTAAAGGTGTAAATATTTTTTCTGGGTTTTTCCAAAAAATTTCCGTTCTTTTTGCTCTAAAACTTTTTGTTTTTGCTATTAATTTATATTTTTACGATTTTGAAAAAAGTTTTATTTGGTGGATCAAACTTCAAATATGCATATAAAAATTTTTCAAAAAGTACAAGGAGTATCACTTAATATAAAGTATTACTTCTAAAAGAAAGGAAAAAATCGAATTCTCTATCTTTTCCGATAAGGTTAGCTGCTTTTTGTTCCCATTCCAACTTTTGATCATGATCTTGGTTCTTGTAAGTTTTGCAGATAAAACTAAGATAGTATAGCTTAGCAAAATTTTAAATTAAATTACAGTGCAGATTTACCTGTAAATAATTTATTTTTTTATTTAGCTGAAAAAAGAAACTAGAGCTTTAATTGATTTCGAACAAAGTCTGTTAGCAACCTATAAAAAGTTTTTACAGTTACTTGAATCATATACCTTAGGTAATATTTTTTTTCTAAATTTTGATGTTTAAAGCCTAGTAATAAGCGTAGTAAATTTACAAAGTACAAGTTCCTCCTGTCGTTTACAAAAATAGCTGTAGTTAATGTTGTTTATTTTTGCCTTTAAATTTTAAGAATAATAGAAATGATGTTTATCTACAGCCCAGCAAAGGTTTTTGTTATTATTGCTAATGATAATAAAATTTTACTTTTTTAGTGACAAAATATTTTTTTCAATGTATTGGTCTTAATAATGGCATCATTGATAAACATTTTTTTTAAAGATAACCGAAAGGCCAAGCTTGGGTTGTAAATTCTATGAAATGAAAAGTTTAGTTTCATGGATCCGCTCTTATTTTATTGTTTTATTCTGTAATTTTTGTGGAAGTTTTAATTAGATTTAAAAGTTAAAAAAATATTGCAACATTTGTTTAAATTTGTTTCTTTGCATTTATTTTTTAGATTTATTAAAAAAGCCACATAAAACTCCAGAAGTAGAACCTGTGACGTTGTGGGCTGTAAAAACTCTCTGCAGATTTCTTTCGACACATTTTCATTTTAATTACCGAAGCAACTTGATCTTAATCATTGTTCCACTGTGTTGCTCAAAATCGGAAGATATTTCGAACATGTGCTCTGGGTCTTTGCAAACAATTTTTAGCACTGATAAACTTGGAGAAGCAACTCTGGATGTTGTGAGGTGTGTTGCAAAACATGTTAAAGAACACATGACACTTGCTTCCCCCAAACTTTTGAACACTTTCCTTCACTTAAAAATTAAGGTAATTTTTAATTGGACTTTCTTAAATAAAAGCCCTATCTGTAACACCCGTTAAAATACTCCATACAAAATAAAAATCAAAATTAAGTAATTATATTTTCGAAAATAAGAGATTCCATTACTTTGTATTTAAAAGCTTTTGCAAGGTTAATGTAATCATATAACCATAATTTTATAAAATAGGCTCCTCCATTATTGCAAGATGACTAGGTGTTTTTACCAGTGCTGATAACAATACTTTCAACACACGAAAGTTTCAACACACCAGGTGTTTTTACCAGTACTGTGACAATAATACTTTTCAACATTTAAAATAACAAAACTTTCAACGCACGACACTTACATTGCACATTTTCGTTTTTGGTTCAAGCGTAGCCATACACAAACATAAAAAGATCAGTTATTTGTGAACACTTAAATAACTTCATGGTATCTTAATTAAAAATTAAAAACACCAATTAGCAATTAGTCTCATACAAGCAGGGGAATATTAATAGTATTTAATGTTTTTTAACTAAAAACTTTTTTTTTCAATTTAAAGTAAAGTGAATTACAAAAATTGGCAAAACAAAAGTTTTGAAGAAATAAAATAGGTTTATTTAACTCGTTTGCAATTCAAAAATAATAGTTTATAGCTTGCAATAAAGCGTTATTTATAAAACACGCCACGGATGAAAAATAAAAAACCACACAGAAGCCGAATTCTTTTTTTTTTTTGAATTTTCTGTCTTGTCTTATTATTACTGTTCCGAATCAAACCAAATTCATTTAAAATTTGCGCCTTTGGCGACTGCGAAGTTTTCATAAAATCTGTCCACCATCAACGAATTAAATATTTAGGATACCTGTCCTTTAGTAAAGCTAATTTAATAACTGATTAAAATTGTTTTTCAGGAAATTGAAAAAGCAGAAAATAAGGAAGAACGCAGAAAAATGATAAAAAAGAAGCAACATTTAAAACTAGTTTCGAAAAAGGAGAAAAAAGTAAAATACTTAATAATATTGACATAAAACAATTACTTTCATAGATGAACACGGTCAAAAAGCTAAGGGGGAAGGGGTGTTTACCCCGGGTAAATAAAATTTCTAAATCTAGGAGGGGTTCCTAGGGGGGTCGAATCCCCCTAGCTTTCTAGGGGGGTCGACCCGGGGTGGAAGATTTCAAAACCTAGAGGGGGGTCAGATGGGGTCCGATTTCCGAAACAAAATACTTTTAAACCATTAAATATTTAATATTAGTTTTTTTTTATAAGATAATACTACATTTTATTGAATAAAAAGCTATATTTAGGTATAAAAAGGGTGTAAAAACATGAATTTGTGTTAAAAATTTACGTTTGTGCAATTAAATTTAGTACAAAAAAGTACTTAAAATTTTCTCGAGAGGGGAGAGGGGGGGGGGTCAGATTCAAAATCTAGAGGGGGTCAGGGGTAAAAAATTTGAAAATTTGGGGAGAAGGGGGGCCCTGGATTTTTTTCTAGAGGGGGGGGGCCAAAATTTTGAGTCTAGGGCCTAGGGGGGTGGACCCCACCCTACCCCCTCCTCCTTGTTCATCTATGATTACTTTGCTAAAACAGTTACTTCGCTTCTTCTAAGTTTTTGTGGAAATACAAAAGATTTTAACCGCTGTCACCACTACTTGAGCAATAAATTTTAAAAAAAAATTATTTTTGGGGCCATGTCGGAAAATTATGGCTGCCGCCATGCCATTTTTTGTGTTGAGGGATTATTTTTTTTATGATTTAAGGTGCAGTATGAGGAATTATTTGCTATAATTTTTTGTATATGTTGCTTGTAAGCAGAGTTTGATTAAAAATGTTCCTTGCTTAGTACGTTAAGTTTCAACCTGAAACTAAATTTCGTGATGCAACAATAAAAAATAAGCGATCTCTTGTCTTAACGAAATATCGATGATCAAGTGATGGTTAGCAAGCGCTAATAATTAATTATTCCTCATTTATAATTAGAGCCTGAATTATCTTTTTCAAAGTGATTAACTAAAAATGTTTTACGTTTTTGGCTCAATCTCACCGTTAATGCATCAAAAAATGTGAAAATATAAAAAGTCGCGCCGGCGTATGCGCGTATCCTTTTTTAATAGCATACTTTCAGCTTCAGAATAGAATATTAGAAGACCTCTTTGAGTCATGCCCTAATAATGGCATATATTTCCCATCAATTCGCTGGAATTAATGGGTGATTAATTTATTCACACGACTGTATAATTTAATTTCAATTTATCTGCGGTAAACCCTGTGCCTGTAAATGATAATGCAGGGAGATTTGTTTTGTTAACCATTATTAATCAACCCTTATAAGGTAAAAACAAAACTCATAACGGCAATTCTCACAACGTTTTGTCCAATCTCACAACTCGAGGGTGTAATCTCACGACTAAAATACTACGTTTATGCTTAAGTTTTGCTTTCTTTTTAGGTTTCGCTTAGGATTAGGAAAAAACGAGAGTCGGTCTGCAAGGCTAAAATTTAGTTATTTTATTATTTTTTTAGGAAATCATTTATAATCTGAAACGGTTTTACAGTAATAATAATTTTTAAATTAGATTTGAAAACGCACTTTTAAAAAAGTTGTGTGTTTATACTCCGCGATTGTGGGATTACACTTTGCGATCAGTGGCGTGCCCAGGTGGGGAGTGGCCGCCCCCGTCCCCCTCCCCCGAAATCCTGCGAAGTCGGATTTTTTCGTAAGGGGGGAGGGATCCTTACGTTTTTTGAAATTTTGGGAAAGAAATTTTTTTTTCTTTAATATTAATAGAGAAACTTTCCTGATGCCTTCCAAAAGCATACTAACAGTCAAAAAACCAAATTTTCCCCGCTTCGCGGGTAGTTTAAATTCACAATTTGTCTTAGTTTTTCGATTTAAAATCGATTATGCCTTGCAATAGTTAAGGCATACATGTTAAATCAAACTAACGTTTAAAATACATGTTTTAGTTGTAAAGGGATAAAAAAAATCTAAAATTTTGTAATAAACATCATCTGGAATTAAAATTTCTTGTGTATTTTAGCGCCTTAAATTAAAAATTTTCTCCCCCGGAGGCATTCTGCCCCCCGGACCCCCTGAAAAGGGGATCTGCCCCTTGACCCCAATGGGGCTCTCGCTCCCCAGACCCCCCCATTACTGGGGGGCTGCCGCCCCCCAGACTCCCTTCAGGGTTAGTATTTACCCCCCAGACCGCCTTCCGAAATGAAATCCTGGGCACGCCGCTGTTTGTGGTTGTGAAACTACACGTTGTGAGAAATCACACTTTTGGTTCTGAGATTGATTGTCATCCCTTATAATATATGTATTGCAAAAATATAACTTATAATCGTGTTTTTAAATATAAATATAATTAAACTATTAATTATAACAAGCTGCATTACTCGTTTACTCGACAACTGAGTGCAGGACGAATCTACCAACCAATACGATTATGACGGGATACTCTCCACTCCATTATTTCGCCTTAATTAAAATCTAGAACATGCCGAACTATTCCAAAATCACACCGCTGTTTTAATGGCATTATGCCGGCACAAGTTTTTATTCAAGAATAATAATATTATGTACATTTTTCGGCATTTTCTTAAAGCAACTCTGTTCATTTTTTATGAAAATAAAAATGCAATTTTTATTAGATATCTAATATTAAATTGACCCTTATTTTTAGTATAGAAAACAACTGGATAAATTGGAGCGCGAACTGAAAGAAGCAGACGCCGAGGAAAATAAACAAACAAAACTGAAACTGGTATGCTTTTATTTTTAATGCAGGGCTTAAGGATTTTACAGGACACTAAAATTGAATAGAAAGTTCGGAATACAAATATTTTAGTGTAGGAAGCCCCGAGGGCTTTTCAAGTACGCCTAAAAGCGTAGTAACAACACCTATGCTATTGCGCGTGCATCTTCAGAAACGAGGAAAATTTAACAGTTTGCAGGTCATTTCAAAAATAATTCTAGACAATTTTTCTTCCCAGAGTAATACAGTTCAAGAATTATACCTTTTTTAAATCTTTAAAATCAAAAATTTTTAGGAACGACTCGACATTTTACAAATAACTTTCGCTTCGCTTAGTTTTGAAGAATATTATATCAAAGTCATAGGTGTCTGAGGGAGGGAATCTCTTTTTTCCTAAAGGCCGACCCTCCTCCCTTCCCCCTTTCTACCAACTCCAAAAAAGGCTTTAACGATTCACTGTCTGTCGGGAATCTACCCTGCTCCAATCCGGAACAGGCCCTCCAGTCCAAGCTACGGACAGGAACCTGCAACTGACCAACTTCCAAAAATTTCAAAAGTTGTATTCGGTTTACATAAAATGAATAAATAAACATTTATTCGTTTACAAGGCTTATTTTTTACTCTTAATTCACTTTCTTATAATTTAAGAGCTTTTTTATTAGCATTTTTTGGCGATTTTAAAATACCCCCTTTACCTTACACTACACCCTATTCTCCGCCTGCACCTATGGGTATATCATGGCGTGGGTTTATAAATATAACTTAAAATGTAAATATTTAAAGCTTTTAGCATACACTGACAATGAATCACGTCTTTGCTACCTATTTTCGAGTTCTGCGCAGAGCGCCACAGTCAACGTTATTAAGTCCCGTACTTGAAGGTCTGTCCAAATTTGCTCATCTGATTAATGTTGAATTCTTTAGCGATCTTTTGGACAGTATGCAAGAGTTAATTATAAATCAAGTTAGTAAAAGCTTATAAACTTAAATAGATGTATTCTTATTGTTTTGTCTAGAATAAAATTTAGCTGATATTGTTTCTTGGAAAATTATTTGTTTATTATAAAGTTGGTTATAAACGTGACGTTCATAAATGCGAAGCCAAGTAAAGCGATGTTTTTACAGAAAAAATGCGAAACAATTAGTTTTTTTAGTTTTTTGACTAAAAATAGGGTGATAGTACAGAACTTAAGTACTTCATCGACTGACGTTCTACGTTACACCATCACCCACTGTATTAATTTTACAACTCTCATTTATAAGGCGTCGTTTTTGTAAACATCAACTCAAGGGATGTTGTTACATAAAAGTTAAAGGGTTATTTTGAAGTCATTAAAATATTTAGAATTTTGCTAAAGTAAACTTTGGAAAATTGTGGCGTAATAATCTTCCTATATTTTTATGTCACAAAACCGTTTAGGCAGTCTTTTTTCCGAAACATTTATAGAAAATTGCACTGACGACAAAATTTGAACTTTACTTCAAGTAAATGTGAATGTATAATGTAAATTTAAACACTTGCGGTTTAAACATGAAATGTGAAATGTGATTAATCAATTACTTTTAAAACGTGATTGGAACCATATGTAGGCAGCCTCACGGTTTTTGGAGACATATAACACCCCCAACCAACTATCTATCCTGCCTATTTATAATCGGGACACTTTTGTTTTATGTACGCCTAGTCTATGTTTTTGGGCGGGTCCGCTGGGGGGGTCCACCCCCTACATGGGCACGGGAGGGTTGGAGGGGTTAACCCCCCAAATTCTGAGAAGGGGGTTTAACCCCCACTCAGAAGTGGGGGGAAGATAAGGTTAACCCCCAATTTTGGAAAAATGAAAAAAAAGTCTTTATAATGACTTCTAACTGCCTCCAAACTTAAGTTTTGATGTCAAAATGAATGTTTTAAGCAGTAAAAAGCTCAAAAATGCAATAAAAAGGGCTTTTCGGCCTAAAATTAGCGTTTTTTACCTATTTTTCCTTCAAAATAAAAAAACAATATGGGTAAAATGCACTCCATAAAAAAAGAAATGGGTATTTTGCGTTTCTCGAGTTTTAAGCCCCCCCTAATTTGGGGTTTAACCCCCTCCCCACTCCAGACCAACTTGCCCATGTATGGTCCACTCCCGGGTGGAAAGTTAAAATTTTTTAGAAGGGGGTCCGGACCCCCCTGGCGTTTTAGGGGGGTCATTATTATTATTATTTATATTTTTTGTATAGGTCACATGTATAAACATACATAAACACACTTACATGCAATATTGTAGCAATGCAAAATAACACAGAATCAAAAAAAAATAATAAAAATTTAAAAATACAGAACACAAATAAGGGTTGTGGTGTGGGTATAGATACAAGCTTTTTTATAAATAATTTATCTGTTGGAGCAGGCATCATATCAAATGGTAAAGAGTTCCACCAAGGACCCACTCTATTTGAGAAAAAGTGTTTACAAACATTAACGTGTGATTTTTCCAATACCAATTTAAAGCCGTTGTTTCTAGTTTTAGGGTAAGCAGAAAGTTTAAAAAAATTTGATGGGTTTAAAATTTTAAAATCTGATGGATTTAAAAACATATACTTTGTTGTGTATGATTTTGTAGCAATTAATAAAGTCATTTTTTATACGACGAGACTCCAAGCTTTCAATTCCAAGATATTTTATACAATTCATGTAACAAATTTTTTTTTATTGAGCATCCTAGAAAACAACTTTCTAATAAACATTCGCTGCACTCGCTCAACACATTTAATATCTTTTTTTAAATATGGTGACCAAACTGATGTTTTGTATTCAACTAGAAGCCAAATGAATGTTGTGTAAGCATGCAATAAAACAGTTTTATTTTTAATTTTAAAAGCACGAAAAAGAAGAGAGGTTTTAGCCAAAGCTTTGTTTGAGATTTCTTTGCACTGTAGAAAGAATTTAAGATTATTTGAAATAATGATTTCAAGGTCTTTGACTGACTTAACGTTGTCTAAGACATGGTGGCCTAAAGTAAAAACCCATTGTTGATTATGAAACCCAAAAGAGATTGAGTTACATTTTTCAGGGGCAGCGCTTAGTTGCAACATATCAAACCACTGAGAAAATTGTGAAAGAGAATTTTGAAAATTTTGAGGAAATTGGTTTGGATTCGATTATGGATGGAATAGAGCTTAGTATTGTCCGCATACATTTAACTGTTGAAATGTTGTCAACACAAGTTTCAAGATCATTAATGTATAATATAATGAAAAGCAAAGGCCCAATAACGCTGCCCTGCGGTACTTCAGAAAGAACGTTAGCGTATTCTGATTTAAAGCCGTCCACAACAGTGCATTGTCGCCTATTTTTTAAAAAGTCAGCCAACCACTCAAGAAGCTCAAAGCTAATTCCATAGCATTTTAGTTTAATAGGTAATTTTGGGTGAATAACGAAATCAAATGCTTTTTAATAATCTATGTAAACTGGGCTGATGGTTTTTTTGTCTCTGATGGTTTTTCTGGGTCGACCCTGGGTGCAAGATTTTAAATTTAGGAGGGGGTCAGGTGGGTCCAATTTTTTAACAAAAATTTTTTAACTCAATATTTAAGTGTTTTTAGGTCGAATATTGAATTTTATTTACT
Organism: Microlaimidae sp. YZB2_3; assembly: GCA_030248175.1. Lineage (NCBI taxonomy): Eukaryota > Metazoa > Nematoda > Chromadorea > Desmodorida > Microlaimidae > Microlaimidae sp. YZB2_3. The sequence continues at coordinate 20,517 of JASAMX010005978.1, forward strand.
AAAACCGCCTATTTAGGCCTAAAAAGTTTAAAAAGTTTATTTAAACACTGTTTTTAACTAAAAAACCGTGTTTTTTTACAGTGAATAAAAAAATATACTTCCAAATTTGTCAGGAGGGGGGAGGGAGGTCAGCCTCTAGGGAAGAGGTCAGGTTGGACCGCTCCTGAGCTTTGGGGGGGGAGGGGGCCCTGGAGTTTTTCTAGGGGGGGTCCAAAATTTTGGCTCTAGAGGGGGAGTGGACCCCTCTGTCCCCCCCCCTCCAAAAACACCTATGAAGCCCAGTCGCATAGGTGGGCAGCCTCCAGGATTTGGGGGGAGAGTTATACCTGTAAATCTGGGGGGAGATTGTCCCAAAACATTTTTTGGGGGAATATACCTCAAATACCGCATTTTTAGCGTTTTTAGTACTGGGACCCCCCAAACTTTAGGGGGGTGTCCGGGGTACCCCCAAATTTTAGGGGGGAGTCGGCTATAATCGGGATTTTTGGGGTATAACCCCCAACCCCCCCCCCCCCGCCCTCTGCCCACCTATGCCTTGGCGTAATAATGTCTTTTTCCTAAATAACAAATTATTCATAATGTACGTGACATCCGCTCATTTAACACGTCATTACAAAAATTTGGCAAATTTATTTCGCTCAAATTTTCTGAAAATATTTAAAGAAGACATGTACTAAATACCAAGCGGCGTTTCTTATCTCTTTATAAAAAAGTTTTGGGTTTTTTTTTAAAACCAATCTTTTACTGTATTAAACGTTTAAAATTTAAATAGTTTAAAGGTTAGTTTATAAATAATACTTTAAAGTTTGAATTTTGTCGCCAGTGCACAAAACTTTTGTACAAACATTAATTCTAAATAAATACATACTTTATGGCAGTTTAGCGTTTAAAGCCAATGGAATCGCTGCACTGTATTCATACAGCATTCACAATTCTCTCTGGAGAAGGAATGGCTCTCAACATTGATCCTTACAGATTTTACATTGCTCTCTATAAACTGCTGCCAACCACTGCTATTGAACCAAAACTTGGTAAATTATCAACTATTATGATTTATTGTAGTGCGTTTGCCAAATTTACATTTTAAAAAAGTATTACAACAAATACCGTGAAAATTAAATTCAAAATTAGTCTTATTATTTGTATTGCATTTCACTGCGCTCGTAATCAATTACTTATAAAAATGACGCCCCTGATGAATACTGAAAGAATAAAAAAATTTAAAGCGGGGTACAAAAATGGTCTTTTAAAGCCATGATACCTTAATATAGAATCCAAAATTGTTTTTACACGTAATAACCGTTCCAACGTTTCTTTAATAGAAAACGGCAAACATATAATGAAAAAAAGGGGAAAAGAAAAAAAAACAAACATGTCACAAAGGCTTGCAAAAAAATAAATCTTAAAATTAAACAAATAGAAAACTAACAAATTTTTACATACCCCTAATGTTTATAAAAATAATCAATTTGGAATCAAAATCATGCTTGCTAAATTAAAAATTTTTTTTTCTAAAAAAGCATAAAAATTGTTTTGATCCAAGCATAGACATTTTTTATTATTAAGCTTTATGCCAAAGTGTCCCTTCCTGCGAAGGTAAATAAAAGTAAAAATTAACAAAAATAAATTAACCGAGCAAAGCATAGAACAAAAAAAATTTTAAATAAAAAATACTTAATGACCTATTTTTTTTGAGCTCATCAGTATGCAAAATAAAATATGTCCTTATACATACCAAACCTTATCAAATAAATACAAAAAGAAAAATAATTATTAAAATAATTATTAAGTTAAAAAACAAGAAAGACCATGCGAACGCGAAAAAATAAATAAAAAACCTCGGAAAACCTTACCTTACCTTACACTTACGTGTTTCACGCGCTACACAGGTGTAGTATTAACATACATTGGGTGATCAATCAATTGTATTGTAACCTTACTTAACAAAAGGCCACAATTAGTCTTAAGTTAATAACAAAAAAGTTTTCTGTTGCACAACAAGACATCTAGAAGCTTTTATAATACAAACTATAAATTTTGAAGAACTTATAATACTAACAAGTAACAAAACAATTACATCAATAAAAGATTCAATTTGCGTTCACAAAAAATTAAAATGCACCGTTAACTGGCAGAACCAGAAACGGGAGTAGTGTCACTCGGCGAACTGAGCAACACTAAGAGCACCATTCTTTGGCTGAACGCAAGAACGGCAAGCATAAGCATTACTTGGAACACCAAGTGAAGTAATGATTTAAGGCTTAAAAAAAACAACTAAACAAAAAAATTAAAAATGTATAGACACAAACATTTTTTAAAAGCACAGTGTTTAAATAACCCTATTACAGACCTGTGCACGGTCTGAAAATTTCCCCCCCTCGCTTTATTGGAGGAGTTGCCCCCCCTCCCGCCAAAAAATTAAAAAGTACCCTACAATTATGACGCCATTTTTGACCTATTATGACGCCATAATCGCAAATTTTTTGCAGTTTTTAGCCTTATTCAATGGATTTTAAGCAATTTTAGACTTATTTTTACCTTATTTTCGCTTTTTTGTCCTTTTTTTCCCTTTTCCTTTCTTTTTTCTTTTTTTCTCTTTTTTTTTCTTTCTCTCCTGCTTGCCCCCCCGTTTTATTGCCCTCCCGTTTCAAAAAAGTTGCCTCCCGTGCCCCTCTATTTTGGAATTGCCCCCCAATAAAACCCTGGGGGCAGTGCACAGGTCTGCTATTATACACCTATTTTACATATTAATTTTTTTGTATGGTTATCAAAATTATGTTGACCCAGCATTAATATATGATTAATGTTTAGTTAAAAATTTTTTAATAAATTTATCATAATTTTTACGATTTACTAGATAAAATTTAACAATAAGTTGTCTATATTTTTTTACTAAAATTTAAAAAAAAAAATTTATTTAATTCTAAGCAACCGTACTCTAACTCTATAAATTCAGAATATAAAGATTTAACTTGGAGACCAAAATCGTTTGTATTAGAGCATACATAGATGAACACGATCAAAAAGCTAGGGGTGGTGTTTACCTCGGGTAAATGAAATTTCAAAATCTAGGAGGGGTCCTATGGGTGGTCGAACCCCCCTAGCTTTCTAGGGGGGTTGACCCGGGGTGGGATATTTCAAAACCTAGAAGGGGGTCAGGTGGGGTCCGATTTCCAAAACAAAATAGTTTTAAACCATTAAATATTTAATAATAGTTTTTTATAAGATAATACTACATTTTATTGAATAAAAAGCAATATTTAGGTATAAAAAGGGTGTAAAAACATGAATTTGTGTTAAAAATTCACGTTTTTGCAATAAAATTTAGTATAAAAAAGTACTTAAAATTTTCTCAAGAGGGAAGGGGGGGGGTGTCAGATTTCAAAATCTAGAGGGGGGTCAGGGGGAAAAATATTGGGGGAGGGGTCCCCCTGGATTTTTCTCTAGGGGGGCCCCAAAATTTCGAGGCTAGGGGGGTGGACTTCACCCTACCCCCCCCCCCCCTTTGTTCATCCCTTGTTCATCTATGAGCATATTCTATGAAATCTTATGAGTTGGGTGTAAAACACACTAAGCCTGAGATCAGATTAGAAACATTGCTGGTTTTGTGAATATATCTAATTATACTTTAAAATTGAAATCTTCTGTTTTGTTATAAACAGCGATTTTAACATTATTATCATTAAGTTTTATATCTAAATCTAAATAATTACATGTAAAATTGTTAACAGTGGTTTCTGATAAAAGTAATTGATACGGATATTATTTCTTTAAAACATCCAACATGTTATAATTATTATTTAAAGTAAAAGCACTAAAAACATCATCTATATAATCTTGTGGTCATAGCTAAAACATTTCGAATTACTAGATTAGTTTTAGGAAAATTAAAATCAATAAACGACAACGTAAGATCAGCAAGTTGTGGTGAAGCATTTCCATCTTGTGGAATATTGGTGACTTGTAAAAATGTTTTACCTGCAAAAACTACATTATGAATTTTTTACAATAAAATTAATTAGTTGTTTAATTTGATTACTGTCACACGATTTATCACTTTTGCGTTTGTCTGAATAGAAGCATTTGCTACAACGTATTGTTAAAAACCGTTTACCGGAGTTTTTAAACAAGAGATCTACAAGACTAGACATATTATTTAAAACTATTTCCTGAGGTAAGCTAGTATAAAGCGTACTAAAATCAGCTGAAAATAATTTATACGTTTTCCCGCAGAATTTAGTCTAGGAACCACTTGCAAACTATTATCTACAGACGAATAAACTTTTCCAATTTTATCTTCCAAAGAGTGACAATATTTTTGAAAATGCGATTGAAAAAATTTTAAAAATTTTTCCTAGTAAAATTGACGCCCCTTTTGTACTGGCCTTAGAAGCTTCAGCAATATGTTGTGCACCTATTGAATTTTGGATTAAAAAAGTTTTTTGGTAAAACTATATATTCTTTAGGTATTTTACAATCGAACATGGTTGACATTGCAACATACCTCTTAATTATATCTTGAACACTTTCATTTTCTACAAGCTTGTACACATCGTTTCCGAAATTAGCCAGTCATCACATAATTGAATACCTATTTCGTTACAAATAACTTGTGCATAATATTTTTTGCAAATAATAGCAAAATTATTTCCAGCTTTATCAACTGGTGTAACAATAAAATTCATATGCAACGTAACGAGTTCTGTATTTAATTCTTTTTTTTTAATTGAAATATTTTTTTTATTTATTCATATTTCAAATAACTAATCTTCTGGAAAATAATGTTTCAATTTATTTTTTTATCTAAATTTGCTGCTGAAAAATTTAAAATAAAAACCTTTATTCAACAATACATTACTAAAACTATAAAAAGATAAAAAAAGTTAGAAGTCACTCATCAATTACTTTAAGCCCATAAAACAAAGCACCACCCCAAATATAAGTATATTACATACTATGTTAATCTAAGTCTTCAGTCCAGAAAAAGAAATTCCAGAACTCGACACAAAAAGAGAAAAGCGAAATTTAAAATTTAGGTACGCGTTTATAATTTTTTTAATTAAAAAATATAATTCAAAACCACTGCTATTAATCTTTGAACCTAAAAAGCAGTCATAAGTTTTGTAACATTAGAGTAATTTTAAAACTTAAGATATAATTTTTGTAATTTAATAAGCAGTTTAATTTTCTTAGATGTTTTTTTAATTGCCTTGGGTTTTTACTTAATAATTGATAAAATCACAAAACACAAATAAGAATGCATACTCTTCTAGAATGACCGTTGTGTTTTTCGTCAAAAATACAAGTAATATGGTAGTTTACTTTTTAAAATTACATCAATATTGTACAAGTTTATTACATTTATTAAAATCCAAAGATTAATTGCAAAATGTTTTTTGTTGTAGTTGTTATTCTTTATTAAGAAAAATTTCTTGCGGATTTTTTAAATTTTATTTTTAGCACCGTGCTTCAAAAAAGTGAAAAAAGCTTTGTAAAAAAATCGAATTCCCCTGTATACCCTAAATTTGAAATGTCGCACCCCGGGTCGACCCCCCTCTAAAAGTCTGGGGGTCCAGCCAGACCCCCCTGCTTCCCCCCCCTTCCTAAAAAATTTTGGCCTTCCACCCGAGGGCTAACCCCCCACCCCATAGCGGACCTGACCAAAAACACCTATGACCAAGATTAACATAATAATACACTGATTTTTGAAGTGGTGAGTTTTTTTAGGGGGATAGCTCTATAAAAGAATAAATGAAAATAAACACAGAAAAGAAGAATATGTAAAAAAAATTTAAACAACATAGTGACTGGCTATAAACAAATCCAAAGCCACTGGGACTACATTTAGTATCAATGGAATCAAAACGAAAATCTTTTATTTTTGTTTTAAAAAATATCTTTAATATTATGATTTTTTTTTAGAAATACAGACAAAAGAAATAAAATTGGTTTTACAATGCTTAGATTTAATGTTGGTGGAACGAAAGAAACAAGTAAACAAAATCTTACTTCATTTTGCCGTGATTTACTTTTAAAATCTTTGTAAAATAGTGCAAAAAGAAATAATGCTGTTCAATGTAATGCAAATTATTTGTCGAAAATTCGCATAGAAGTTTTTTAATGGCTTTTAGTCGCAAAACTTTTTTTACTGATTTATATTAAAATTCGTCCGTTATTTTGTATTTTACAACTTTATTATTATGTAATAATTTCCAAGATTAATAAGGATTTCGGCTTTTTGAAGATTTTCAAGTGTTAAAACTTGAATACTTTGACGTGATACTGTTCTAATTAAAGTTATAAATTTTAGGTAACTATGGCAAGAGTCGCGGCGTTTGTGAAAAGAATATGTCTTTTATCTCTTATAATTCCATTTCCGTTTAATATTGGATTAGCATTCTCTATAAGAAGCATTTTTTTGGTAAATTCGTATTGAAATAAAAATTGAAACCAACACGGTGGAACTATATTTTAAAAATATTTATTATTTTATTATAAATTCCACAATTTTCAGGTCGTTTTATTAAGTATAATGTTATTTTGAATTTATGTAGTGGAAAATTAAAATTGTAACTTAAAAAAATATTTTTGAAACTATACATGCATGTTCAACTATAAATTCAGTGGCATATATTATAATTGGGTTGCTGTTTTAAAGCCCCTAACTGCTGTTTTCATACTATATTCCTTGGCGAAGCTTTACATTTTACATGAGTTACCTTTCGACTTTTTAAATAACGTGCTATAAGATTTAATACAAATCTGAATGGATTTTAACACCTAATCTTAATGAATTAATTAATATAAAAAATTTTCCTACTACGCGGAAGGGTTACTTTAACATCATGAACTAATTAATATAAAAAAATTTCCGACTACGCGAAAGGGTTAGATTTCTGTACAGTAAAACTAATTTTCACGTTAATCGCTTCGCTTTCATGTGTGAAATTCAAAACGATCAGACAGTAGGGCATTATATCTTTGGATAGTTTTGTTAATTAATACAATTTTGGATTAGGATATATAATTTTTTCGCCACCTTAATTTAAGAGATCAAACAAAATTGTATAAAAATTAAGTTATAAAAACAAAAGTAAGTATGTTCACGTCATTGCCAGGGGACGATTTTTTAGCAATTATTTCTGAATATTTCAAAAAAAAATTCGCCTCCGGTGGCTGAGGGGATATCACCCAGACCCTCCTGTTGGGTGGCGCGCAGCTGAGGCGCTGCTCTTGTGACATGTATTTCTTTTCCCCCCATAGGTGTTTTGGTCAGGTCCGCTAGGGCGAGGGTCGACCCCCAGGTGGAAGGCCAAATTTTTTTTGGATGGGGGTCGGCCCGGCCTACAAAATTTCAAATGCTTGGGGGGAAGGATCCAGGGGGTCCGATTTTTTAAAAAAGTTTTTTTTAATCATTAATTAATTTAAGTGTTCTTAGGTCTAATATTGAATTTTCTATACCAAAACACCGTGTTTTTGACAGTAAATAAAAAAATTATACTTGTAAATTGATCGGGAGGTAGGAGGGCGGTCAGCCTCGCTAGAGGGTCAGGCCGGACCGCTCTCGAGCTTAGGGGGTTCGGGGGGAGGGGTAGAGGGACCATAGGTGAGAAAGGGGGGCAGGGTGGGGTCCATCCCCCTAGCCTCGAAATTTTGAGACCCCCCCCACGCTAGATGAAAATCTAGCCCCCCGCCCTTCCCTCCAAATTTCCGAATTTTTTACCCCTGACCCACTTCTAGATTTTGAAATCTGACCCCCCTCACCCCTCGGGAAAATTTTAGGTACCTTTTTTATACTTAATTTTCTTCCAAAAACGTGAATTTTCATCACATATTCATGCTTTTACACCCTTTTTATACATGAATATGTCTTTTTATTCAATAAAATGTATATCCCATAAAAAGAACAATTATTGAAGTTATTATGGTTTAAAACTGTTTTGCTTTGGACACCGGACCCCACCTGACCCCTCTCTAGATTTCAAAATTTCGCACCCCGGGTCGACCCCCCTAAAAAGCTAGGGGGGTCCGGACCCCCCTGGGACCCCTCTCCTAGAATTCAAAATTCGATTTACCCGGGGTAACCACCCTTCCCCCTAGCTTCCCCGACCGTGCTCACCTATGAGAGGGAGCCTGGATTTTTTCTAGAGGGGGGTCCGAAATTTCGGCTCTCTCAAAGCGCTCTTCCCTAAATGAAATCCTGATTACGTTACCAAAACAAGGGGCTTTTCCCTTTGATTCCCCTACCGGGACTGCAGCCCATAAACTTGTGGTGTAATATCCCCCCAAGGAAATTCATAGTATTTTGTGTTTTTTTTTATATTTTGATTGTAAAACGTTAAAAATTGTAGTATTTTACTCAAAACTCAGGATTAATTGTAGTATAACCATTCTTAGAAAAATTTTAAAAAGTCTTTAAAAAATTTTAAAAAGTCCGGGAAAGCTCTGGAAAAAGTCAGAGAGAATTCCTAAAATTTTAAAAAATTGATCAGGAAAATCAGGGAGGGCATTACACCTTGAGCGCTGAAAACCCTGTGTAAGTGAGTACAGACCTGTGCACTGCCCCCCCCCCCGGGGCTTAAACGGGAGGGAGGGCACGGGGGGCAACTTTTTTAAAACGAGGGGAGCAGTAAAGCGGGGTGGGGCAAGCAGGGAGGAAAGTGAAAAAAAGAGAAAAAAAAGGAGAAAAAAAGAGAAAAAAAGGGACAAAAAAAGCGAAAATAAGGTCTGAAAAAATAGGTCTGAATTGGCTTAAAATACATTGAAATAGGCTAAAAACTGCAAAAAAAATTGCGATGATGGCGTAATCATAGGTCGAAAATGGTGTCATAATTTTAGGATACTTTTTCATTTTTTGGCGGGGGGCAATAAAACGGGGGGGGGCAAATCCTACAATAAAACGGGGGGGGGGGCATTTCCAGACCGTGCACAGGTCTGGTGAGTATAAAGAATTATTCTATAATATTACGCGGTTTGCATCTATATTGGCAATAAATTTATTTTCATCAAAAATTCGTATTTTTGTGATTATGTATGAGTTTAGAGCCATCCAAAGCTGGAAACACTTGTTGACGGTGAAGTGAGCGGTAGTGGAAAATATTTGGTTGAGCTGGATGATCCAGAACATTGCAACGCTCTCAGTGTTTCCCTTCCAGAACTAAAGCTTTGGAAAGTAGGTCTGAAAATGCTTATTTCACAAATTGTGACGTGATGCCTTAATTTATTTTAAATAATCTAATAATTACATAAGACAAATTAATGCTCACCACAAAATAAAAATAGATAAGGCAAAGTTAACCAGCTCCAACAAACATCCAGCCGATTGCATTGGTTCGCAGTGCCTGTTCGATTGACTTACGCATTTTGATTTCCAACAAATATGCACTTTCCAAAAAAATTTTTGAGAATAGAATTGAAACTTAGCAAATATTGCAAAAAATATTAATTACAGAAAATAAACTGAAACTTACTAGAAGAACTCGTGAAGGCTTATTATAACGCTTGTGAGTGTGAACTTCAATAAGTAAAAAAATGTATAATTAAAAGTGGCCAACATAGGGTTTTTAGTGCGCACTAAATGTGCATTATCAAAAAATTAATTTGGAGAATACTAATTAAATTAAAAATGAATAAATTTATTGCTATTTCAGCAACAATAAGTTTGTTGCTATTTTAAGTAGTATCAAAATTAGCTCTTTCTTGTATCATTGTCGTTATTTATAAAAAATTTTAGGAATCTGATTTTCCTCTGCTAAATGTTTTATCTGAACACATTGAAAAAGGACTTCCTTCTCAAGGGCATGGTAGATTACCACCACAAATCGCCCAAAAGTATAATTTTTTACATTTTTAAACTGTTTCTTTTTTTTTCAAACTGACGGAGTGCTACTGTAACATTATACATGAGAACAAGAATGTTAAATGTTTATGTGAAGTAAAACAATTCTCTATTGACTCAAATATGCACATACGATTTAACAAAAAAACATAGTGGCTGGTTGCTGCAACCTGTTTTTGCTGTTTAATGGGCCCAAGATTTTTAAAATTTGATACAACATACAATGTCGTAAAAGTTTGATAATAATAATAAAATTAGCAAAAAACTACTAATTTTAGGTACAAAAATACCTTAAGCGATATTTTTGAGCGGTTTTTATGGAAATCTTTTTTATAAACCCTCTTTTGGGCACAGTTTCATAACTGGCATAACCGCAAACTGGCTATTACAATCTCATCTTTGAGTTCGTTATGTTGTGTTGTGGTTCAACTGCTGGATTGATATTTAGTTCATCTTAATATCTTCCTTTAACGTGTATAATTAATCGCATTGCTTTTTTTAACATAAATTATTTTTATCGTGCAAATTACGGTTCTTCAGTGTATCAGAATAAAATTTAAGTATGAATTAGAGTAGCGGCCCCGTCGCAAGTTCACTCCAGCCATTTCGCTCACGACCCATTTTGCTTACGATTACGACGTCTTACGTCCCAGTTGGCTCCCTCCCAGCTCAATTTTTTGTGAATTCATTGTTTTTTATACGATATTAGCAA